>JANTBZ010084005.1:0-12411 GCA_024741255.1 Exechia fusca | reverse complement strand
TCCAAGTCTGGTGCCAGTCAGCCCAGTGTGTATGTTTGTGCATTGTTACAGAAAACCAAAAGGTTTCGCTGGGCGTCATCGTCGTCGTCGTCGTCGTAGTTGGGTGTAGTGGTGTTGATGTTGGAGTGGAGCTGAAGCTCCGTCGCACTTGCCCCTTGGACATCGGTGCTGCTGTCGTCGTCGTCGTCGTCGACTACGGTTCGCTTTCTCGCGGACATTATTAATATACCGAACGCGTACACACACACACACAACAAGCACACATCTCGTCGGTCGTTGCGGTCGTACATCTCTCGCACATCTCTCTCGCTGGGTGATGCAGCTACTGCTGGCCTCGCTGCTGCTGCTGATGATGATGACGGCGTGACGTGCGGTGGTGGTACAAAGCGTGTGCGGGAGCGGTGCGTGCGCAAGCGGCGTACACGCTGCATATGCGGACGGGGTTTTATTTTTTGTGCGTGTGCCCGCGTGCACGACGACGACGACGACGAGCATATGATAGATCACTGCCATTAGACTCTCAATCTGTATTGATCGTGTGAATGCGTGCGTGCGTGTGTGCGAGAAACGTTTGCAGGTGCTGAAGTGGCTGGCGGTGAAAAATGCTGTACACACATTGTAAATGTGTGTGTGTGGCGGTGTCTGCGTGCGTGCGTGTGTGTGTGCCAGTCCGTGTGTACGTGTACGTGTCAATGCGCTTCTCACACGCTCTCGGGTAATACACACCACTTGATTATACATAATATGTCTGTGTGTGTGTGTGTGTGCGTGCGTGGGTGTGGGTGTGGCGCGGATGGTTGCGGGGGGCGAGAAGGGAAGTCGAGAGATATGTGTCCATTATGCTGCGAGACGCGTTCTCACACCATCGCGTACCACCCCACAAACGCCCCCTGCCTGCCACATTGTCGACGACGACCCTCTCTGCTGGTTTTTCCGCCGACATTCGAACAGCGTGCGCGTGCAAACAGAAAACCTGGTTTTGGGTCTTCGCTTATCGCGCGACCATATACTTGAAAATGTGTGCTGTATTATACGCAGCATAGAGCATAGCATAGTATATCACACACGCGGCTCGACACGCACGCACACAAAGTACTACTATTTGTATATCGTATAGCCTACTCGGGCGCATATCTTGCGCATCCACACACACATAGATACACACTCGCACACACACGCACACACTCAACAATGACATCCTTAGCGCATCGGATTCGCGTGTTGCGAGCGAGTATTCCATGGGACATTCAAGTGTTTCGATATATAGAGCTGTTGTCGCTGCTGCCGGTGCGGTGGCTTCTGTTGTCATCGGCATCGTCGGCGGCGGCGGCGGCGGCGGCGCTTGTCGAGCTGTCGAGCCCCACATTTGTGCGCCCATCGGCGCTCTGGGGTGGAGGCGGAAAAGTGCTGTATTATGACTTTTTTATGCTGATGGCAAATGCGAATGAATCAAGACGATAAGAAACTTATTGATTTTTGTGCCACACGGCAGGAGTAGAGTAGCGATCGGAGCGAGACGACGACGCACCCCCAATATCCCCATCTGAGCCGCATATACACACATACTCGCGAACCGACGCAATCGTTCACTTGCGCTGTGTGTGTACACGGTCGCAACGGTCTAAACGTCGCACACGTTTGCACGCGTGTGTGTCTGCGTTTGCATGTCGCTGACGGTTTAGGCTTACCTCGTCGTTCGCCGGAGCATGCCTACATACAAACTCACATACGCACCCTGCGCACACATCGAATGACTTTTACGAATTATTACTGAAGTTGTGCTAGTGTGTGGCGAGTGTGTGCTTGCGTTGTGCCAGAGCAAATATGGAGATCTTGGCTGCAGCGATGAAAGGGTGGAGGGCTAGCACACAAATTCATACGCCGACTATACTAGTGAGCTAGAGCTAGAGTCGGGTCCAGCGCAGCTATGTTATGTGGTTCGGTTTTCCTGTAGAATCATCCGAGGCAGTGTTTTCCAAACGGTTCAGTTCGATGATCGGAGGAGGAACCGAAAGACTTTCGAATGTATAAGTAGACTACAGTTTTTGCCGATGCTCAACATACAAAATATGCTGAAATTGGAGGAACTAATCAAATTAATTTCGCAGCCTTTTTCTATTGAATCGACGGTAAAATTGTTCCTATGTTGAGCGCCACTGATCCAAAGTAAATCCGACGAGCGAACGCTCGCTCTACTACTATGTGGTCCAATAAGTGCGTCCGAATGCAATCGATGGCACACAAAATGCATCGGGTAATTGTATTGCAAACTATACACTGGAGAGCCCAGAGAAAGCGCCAGCGCCATCGAGAGAGCTCACAGTGCAGTTGCGTATCAATCGAGCAAACGTATAAATATTATTTGATTAAGCTCGAAACAGCATTTTCCACTTGAACCCGCATTCGTGATCGCGTGCACGCGTACATGCGCAGTGCACATCACTTTGCGCCAACCAGCCAGCCGAGATTCTGCTCCCATTTGGTGCACGCAAAAGCGTGCAAAGTCAATGCGCATCGACACTTGCACACCGAACGGCGGCGGCGGAACAAAGTTCGCGCAGTCGAGCATAGACAGAGCACTGCTAGGAAACCACATCACGCACGCACGCACGCGTCGTCACCCACGAACATACAGACATACGGCCACGCGATGCGACCACCCCCAACGAGGACAGCCAAGACGACATAGTACATCTATACAGCTAGTACTAGTCTAGCTCATTAATTTGAAACATACACGAAATTGTGATTTTCATACGTGGTGTAGGAAAAGTAAGAGTAACATAAAAAATGTAATGATGACGTTTTGTTCAACAACATTGCTATAACATTCATAAATATTTTTGAAGACAAGTCTAGCCTGTGGCTGAGTTCATCCTTAGAAAGACCTTCGAACTTTGTGTATATATTATTCCATTCTTAATACAAAAATGAAAAAATGTGAACAAATTACCTTCATTGATATTCGTTCCATTTATGTTTCCATATATCGAAAAATCGGTCTTCTTTGGGCGCGTCTAACTAAAGGGTGAGACTTTCCTTGAAATACTTTTTCGTATACGATAGAATGATGTTGAATGAACCAAATTTGTTTGTTACTCTTACTTTTCCTACTTATCGTGAAAGAATCACAATATCATGTATGTTTTGAATTGATGAGCTAGACTAGTATATGCCAACATAATGTACCTTCAGCACGATTCTTTACAGTTTCTTTGCGGATGCACTCCTCGCGTATTGTTTTTCCACACGTCGTCACGACGGCAGAACGAATATGTTGCGATCCGCATCGGTGTGTATGTGCGTGTGTGTCTGTGTGTATCGTTGCATAAGTTCCACGTTCGCATAGTTTCCAGCACTCGGCAAATAAAATGTGTGTGGATGTGTGTGCACCAGTGTGTAAGATCAGCGAGTGCCTCGTACCATGCATACACATGGCGTGTGTGTGTACGTGAGTGTGTGTGCATGGCGCCACGGCGGGGGGTTGCGGGCGGATGCGAGACGCGACCGCATCGTGCACGCCGAAAAATGTGCGACGCACTCGGGTGGGCGGTCTTTTATTTGATTTTACTGGCGCCACGATACTTCAGAAGCGAATCAGCCGTGACATCGCATATTGTTTCCTGTGCGCGCCCGAGTACCGGCGGTCGCATACAGCACACGGTAAAGTTATGCACGTGGACAGATTTGCACTCGCACACACACATGTGCGCATTCAAGGTGAACTCACATACTCGCATACGTGCGTACATATACGTTGGCATCTACGACGACAACGGCGATGATAGTTTTGCACTAGAGCTCGAGCGCACCGACCGACCGACATTGCAAATAACATATAAGCGCACGTGTCGGGGCACGTTCATGCACGCGCAGCTATAGACACAGCGATATGTGCACATTGCACACAGAGAAGACGTTTGGCGACGACGTGCCGTTCGTATGTTTAGACATTCATTTTTCAAGATTTCGATAAATTCAGTTTTTGTGCGTCGCCTCGCATTCGGTTTTTTTTCTCGCTCTTGTTGGCGACGTCGATGCACGTTTGTCCGGCTGCCAGTTCGTCGTCTCAACTTTAGAACATTGAATTGTGTGTGTGTGTGTGTGTTTTATGCTTTGTATGATTTGTAGCAAGTCGGACAAGTCCGACATATTCATTTGAGCAATCGCAATATCTTCAGACCGACACGAGATATACAGTGGTGACAACATGCTTACGAATGCTCTCTAGCTAGTTAGACATACGTGCATTTCGGCATGTAGAGGCCTTCTAGGTGAACACTTTATGTCTGCTGTTTGGGTAGCAAACTGAACAGAATCTTCATCATGAAAACCGGCCTCTATTGATCTATACATCCGCGTCAGAATTATTCGGGTGGAATTATACTTGCAAACGAAATACATAATTACTCCCAATGTTGCAATGTCTAGATGCTCGAAGCTCGATGAGTTGTCAATGTTTCACGAAATTCTGTATTTTACCAAAAATAACCAAAAAAGGCACTAAATAGGGCGACATGACTGATTCACCAGCATTCTACTTTCAAACTCTTTTGTATGTATATTATGCAAAGATCATATCACTATTGATTTGGTCGTGGGATTCTTGACTCTTGAACATAAAATTTAATTTGGATTTCAACAATTGCTCAACCCTGTCTTCCACACATGATTAAGCAATTGTTGGAAAACAAGCCTCGAAAGGCATCCGCGATTATGTAAAACGTTGGTAAACAACGACCGTGCTATGATTTGCTCCAGCTAGCACTTTTATTATTCGACGTTCTTTGGAATCTTGAAGCATTTCTGTAGTTGTTTGTTCATGCCAATTTGTGTCGAAGGAGTTTAGGTAGCAGACTCCACAAACCAGGGCTTCAGGAAAAATCATGCGTCCAATCCATTGTTCTCTCAAAGAACGTTATAATTCAATGCTGAAGAGTTTCATCGGATTGAATATGATTTGTGGTAAAATTCTTCAGCAATAATTTAAATGTATGCTACGCATGTTAGTAATTGCAGACATAATGATGGTGCATATAATCTGATGTTATGTCTGCATGTGCGACTAAACATTCAATCAGCTTGTATCCGATCTATTCTCCACTGCTGCATAAATATCCCTTTATCACATTCCGTCCTCCTCCTTACTGCTATTGCAAATCAAATGAGGGGAACCATCAAGTACTACACACTCGCTTCGAACATTAGGCTTCAATCAATCGGTAGCCTGAAGGGGTATATTTGGTTACACCAAACCAAATCAGTTCCTCTCTGTATCACAAGGATATGCATCAGCTACGCTACATTCCGGTTACCGATTCCGATGTACTCAAACGCGTGCGTACTTCAACACGTTGCGTAGCCATCCGCATCGTCATCGTGTTCCGCGTCTCGGCGTCGGCGTCGTCGGTCCGAACTGCGCATGCCCACCAAAAACGCGCACACACACACGACCATCGTCCTCGTCGTCGGCGTCGACGTTCGTTCGCCGAATCGCTTGCCCGTGTGTGCATTCGTGCACCGGCGCATCGCCCAATCCCCTCTACCGCTTCGCGTCGCGCGCTCGAGCTCGCGTGCGATTCGCGCGCGCGCGTCGCGACGCCGCTCGGCACGCGCGCACACACACACACACACACCGACTCGAATTCCACCCGACGGCCCGGCCGTCCGCCACAGCGCCGAGCGACGAGCGTCGACTCGACTGGCCATTCGCTGTTAAGCACCCGCCGAGCAAGCACACACCGCACAGTTCAACCGTCCGCCCACCCCGACCGACCGAAAACGAAACCGAAAAACCGAGTCCCGAGAATTCCAACTCGCAGACACCCGCATCATCGTACGCGAACGCACACACACACACACCCATACACCCGCATACCGCAATCGGCCCAACCCCACGCGAGCGCGCCCTCCACACCAACAGCAGCATACTACCCTCGTCGTCGCGCACCTCGTCGTCGTCGTCGTCGTCGACGCCACCTCACCACACTATACATTGCAACACGCACCGCACCGCACACAGTCTGCTGCCAGCCAGCGAGCCAACTCAACCGAATAGCAAAAAAATCGCGCACCGACACACACACACACGCATTTAACGCCGCCGCCGCCGTCGTGTCTGTAGTGAGTGCGTGTACGTGAGCATATATAGTAGGAAGTGCGTCGGTCAAGTCTCGTCTAGTAAAATTGCCGCGTCCGAAGTCGGGAAAAAAATACGTCGCCGTCGCCGCCGCCGTTTGTCCATCGGCATTTAAATCACTCGATTTTGCTGTCCGTTCGTGATATTCGCGTGCAAGCCCCGAGAGCCGTGTTCTGTCCGTCTGTCTGTCTGTCGCTCTGACTGTCCGATCGCCTGCGTAGTAGACCCGTGTCATCGATGTGTGCGTAGCGCTGAAATAACCCGACCAGGCCGAAATTCGAAAGCACCCGCAACTCCAGGAACGAAATCACACCCAGTCGCCGACCGACCGAACGAACATTCAGCGCGTAGACCGAATTGTAGATAGTGTAAAGTTTAAAGTTTAAAGTGGGCGTTGAGTTTTTTCGGTGTTTGTGTGTCCCCGTTCGTTTTGCAAGTGCAAACAAGTCACTAGTGCAAAATCTACCCCCCAAAAGTGATTGACGAGAACATATTTATCAAAATCATATATACGTAAAGCCCGCGTCAACCGGAGCATAATTAAGTAACCGAATCCAGAGAGCATAAGCATAGCCCATTAGTCCAATTGATTTATGACGCGCGCGAGTCGAGTACAAAACAACGAAAAGCCAAGCTAGTGCAATTGTGTGTGTGATCAAACAGAAATAGGTAGCAATTGTTGAAACGGAAACCAGTATACGCAAGATCGTCGGAGAGGAAGAAAAAACCCAGCAACAAACAGTATACGCCAAGTGATTGTGTGGAAATCGTCATCAATCGTCGTCGCCAGCAGCTTCGTCGTTAGCACGCAGCTGAGGAGCAACAGCAGCAGTTTCGGTTTTTTTCCGTCGAGCCCCACGCCGGCATCACCATTTTCGGAGTTAATCTAATGTATCACGTCAAGCCCGCCGAGATTTTCCCGTCCGCAATTAAGGAGCCTATAACACAGCCCAACAACAACAAGCTCGTTGTAAGTAGCCAGTTCAGTTCTTCACAATCGATTTGACCGTGTGTGTGCCTCCGACGAAAATGTCTGCGTGAGTGTGCGTGCGAAAAATCGGGACTTCAGACAAACTACACATACATGCATCCAGTGACAGTGTTCCATTTGTTCGGGCTTTCAATCAGTCATGTTCGTGTTAGTGGCGGCTCGCGTGCCCCAGCGAATTTGCATCTTTATACACAAAACGTGTGCCATTCAAAAGCATATTTATGTTATTTTATGCACAAGTGGTAGTGCGATATATCCGAAGCCAGCCACACACGCGAGCAAAAAACACTTAAACTTTTCAAGTGCATACCTCGCCGACACACACTCGCGCATAAACACTAACACACGATCCCTCGTCGTCGTCGTCGCCCCGGCCGCACGCACGCACCGCACCGGTTTCACTTGTGCTCAAGCGAGCGAGCGAGCGTGCGCACCTTCCTGCGATAAGCGACGATGTCGACGACGAAGGCGGTCGCTCTCTCGCCGCCCGAACTCTGCTGCGTGGCGGAAACTTTGTTCATTTCATAATTTTAATAATAAAGTTAACTGGCAGACCAAGTGGATTATATGTGTGTGTATGTGTGTGTGTGTGTGGTGGTATGTTGCTCTGATGGTGATGGTGTGATGGTGGTGGTGTATGTTGGGCGAGACTATGTTGGGCGAAGAGCAGCGTTGCCTCGCGCAGATTCATTCCGTTCAGTTTGGTGCGCGGCGCATGTGAAAAGTTAAACGGGGTATAAACTTGTGTTCTACACACACGCACACGACAGCCAGCACACATACACGCGTGCACGAACACCCGCACGGCGCTAACACGGAAGCGCCGGCCGTGGGCAATGTTTGTATGCGAGTGCGTGCGTGCGTGCAAACGTGCGCGTGTGTGTTTGCGTACACGCACGACTCTCACAGCATGCGCAGCAGCTCTGCATAGATATTCCTATGCTCGTGTGAGTGTGTGCGTTTTGCTGGGATAAACTTTGCCAAGGGAATCTATCTCTGGTCCGCACCCGCAGCATGCGCACGCACGCACGCACGCGAAGCGTGAGTAGTATCGAGTTATACGAATGTACGACGACGTCGAGTCGAGGGTTTTCAGCGCCAGTGAGCACAGCTGAAAAATAAAAATAAAACTGATGCAATTAGGGCACTATAGCCTCGAGCAGCAGCAGCAGCTCTAGCAGTTCTAGCACCACCACTCACAGTTTTGTTCGAAACCCGCGCTCGACATCGCCAACTTTAAGCCCGAGCAGCCACTCGCATGCGCATTTGTGCGCGCAAGTACGATCGAATCGAATAAATTTGCTCGCACTCGGAGCGTGCGAATAGCGAACAGCTTACAGCGCGCGCACGCGGCGAAACATTCGCTACGACTGGACGCGCCCCAGCGCCCAGAAAATCACCCATCAGTTGGGATAATGTATGCGGCACAACTGGCGCGATTTGCGCGTGCACACGCATTAACATGCAACATTTAAAACCAAAGATTATGCACGCATCTTTTACTTTACGGCTCAGCGCAAAGTGCGTGAAGCGCCAATGTGGCTGAGATGGGCTCTCGTTGAGCGCGAGCGCGAGAATAAATATATGCTGTATGCTATGATGGTGCACGCGGTGGGCGATTTTCTGCGCGAGCGTGCTCGAATTTGCCAGCACGCACACACGCACACGAACGAACGTTGGAGCATTCAAACGTTGGCGTAATCGTCCAACCGCGTATAATCGCTTCGTTGAGTCCTTTAAAAGCGTATGCTTTCGCCGCAGCAGCCACCGCGTGTGAGTACGTGCCCGTTAACGTGTATAGACACACGACGCGGGCGCATATAAACACAATCATCATCGCTGTGGCTGCTGCTGCTGCTGGCTGGCTGCTTATGCTGTCGGTGCACGCTCAACCGCTCACCGCTCACGCGCTCTTTTCGAGATCAACATAACCGAATCATAATATCCAACAAGTCCGCGAGCTGAACGCGCACACAACACGCACACATACACGCGTGCAAACAGCGGCAGCCCAGCGCAGCGCGAGCGCTCTGCGCTCTTTACAACCAGATTAAACTTAATGGCTGTTTATCTTTCTGGTACTCAGGCCGAACGGCGGCACGCGTTTCGCCAGAATTGCGTACAATAAAAACCCCGCCGCCGTGTGCCGTATGTGCGGGCTGCTCGATTCTCACGTCACGCGAGAGTGTTGAGCATATAATGCAGACATACATATTCACGTGTTTATCGTATTGTCGGATGTGCTGGCGTTCGCATTATTATATCGTCGATGGACAGCAGTTTGACAATGGTGTTCACATCTCAGCATGAATGCCCGACAACGGCAGATGTGACATTATTTTTTGTTCGTGTTCGTGTTCGGGCAGTGTATATTAATGCGTTCAACCTTGATTGCCAGACACGCACGCACAAGGTCCAGATAATAATATGCATAATGGATTTGCATATTGCATGTGATAATCCGATAATTTTCGTAATTACGAATGTAGGGGTGTAAATTGGTATATGGCGCAGAAACATGCGTATAAAATATGTATTGTTCCCGAGTTTTGAAAATCGATATCCAACTTATTTATACCTATAATACATTCACCTATATAGCTCGAGTGATTTGCAGAAATTATGGCGTTCGACTGGCTGGCTGGTGTGTGTAGCATGCCAGAATCATGCACACCTGCGCGCTCTGATCAATAACTTACTGTGTGTGTGTGTGTGTTCGGCGCACTGGCTCCCATGTTGCTATATTTAGGCAAAAATACCAGGGCAGACACGCAGCAGCAGTCGCCTGAATAGCTCGTTTATTTATGAGTAATCCACATCTGCTGGTTAAAGTATTTATGCTACCGCACACGTGTATACTTTAGCGAAAATATCAAATTATTTGGAACAGCAGACTACCAATAAATAAATCGATACCCCAATCGGTGCTGGGTGGTATTCCTCAATCATCATACACATTTAATGTGCCACGCGGTGAAATCAAAGAGTCCCGCGATTTGTCCATTACCTGAGAGATGTATCGGGGTGTGCGCGAACGTGCACGCCTTTGGTTGTGTCGATCCATCAATCAATGTGTGTGTGTGTGTGTGTGCGCGCACACGAGATTCCCTCGCTCGCTCGTTCGAACCCGAGAGCGCACGCGAAACCAACTTGTCAAAAAGGATGCCGTATCTCAGCGGAATTGCGCGTGGGTTTACCTCCTTCGTCGCTTCACCCCCCTCATTTTTCGCAGCATTTGTGTAGAGTGCCCCGGTATGCGCGAGCGAACGATACAAGCAGGTGTCGGAGGAGTGGAGTCTGAGTGCAAATTTATCGGGATGCCTCTGCATATATATGCGTGCTTCCGTTTGTGATTGTGCATGCTCCATCATATAAACATGCACACACTCGGAGATAGCGCGAGACCCGCGCGCGTATGAAACATCGATGTTCGCGATGCTCTGTATCGCGCACACACATCCCGAGAGCTGGTTTATTTATTTATTCCAAATGTATGGCATGCAAAAGTCGAGTACATCATTCCGTGCATACATCGGAAACATTTCCGATCATTCCTCTGCCTGCCGCCATATAGTTTCGCAGTAATGTGCAAAGTTCCACTCGCTTGTGCATGAAATCGGACACAAATGTGCATCTCGCATTTCACGCGAGCGCGCACACACCCATATACTCATGTATACATAAGTGAAAGACAACAACATGTCGCACATTATGCCAGTTTATTGATCAGTTGAAAAACACTTGAGACGCTGTCTCTGACGCTCAGAGTAGTTGTGTATTTTACGTCCCAATAATGCGGAGCAACCGCAAAACAACCGGCGGAGCATGACGCAAGAAAAGCGAAAAACAAGCAGTTGTTTTTTTCCGTCGAGTCGGAGCAATCGTACGCACACATATCACATATCTTGGCCAAGAAGCCGAACCAACCCCACACCCTTCGCAATATGAAATCACAAGTCTATGACTGCATGGCCATATTTCATCAGTGAACAGTGTTTTCTTCCGGTGTTCCTCTGTGTCTCTCAGCCAGCCAGCTAGCGACTTTCGGCTCTCGACTACTGGCTCAAGCTCCGACACACTGGCGGGTTACTATTTTACTGCTGCAGTATCCACACGTTTCAGTGTGTGTGTGTGTGTGTCTTGACATTTTCCATCTTGGCGGTTTTTGCTTTCGTTGCGCCGCCGCCGCCGCCGCCAGTCGTGAACTTGTTTGTGCGTTCGTGCGCTTCGCTCGGTTCGCTCGGTTGCGTGCGACATATTTATATTACTCCTTTTCCCGTGGCCGAACGCATGGCATGGCGGCGGCGGCCACGGCGGCTCCATGTATGCGTGTGTGTGTGTGTGTGTGTGTGTGTTTGAATGCAGTGTTATTGAACCACAAATCGTAGCAAACATTCTTATAAAACCCCTCCGAAATACGCTGCGGCTTCGCTTGGGCGGCAGCAGCAGCAGCAGCAACCAAACCGAATGCGAACGTGAGCCGCCTCGCACACACACACACACTGCCACACGTGGGCCATATAATATACTCGCCGACATTGTTTGTGAGCTGGCATTTGCGTCGTCGTATGTACGCGAGTATGTGCGCGCAGCGACGCAGTCCCGACGGCTTCAGAAGTAAAGACTGTGTGCTATGCTTTCCGAAAGTACGTTGTGGGCTTTGGGCGGACGCTCTGTGCATTGTGTGCTGCGCGCACCGTCGATGAAAAGGCCGATTTTACTGGCAAATACACAGGCGCACACGAGGCCAGAGAGAGAGACACATAACGAGTTGTCTGTGCAAGTGTGTGTGTGTGTCGGCCTGTGCTCGAGCATTTGTGTAGCCGCGTCGTGCAGCCGCTGCCGCACGCCGATCGTAATATGAGTTTTGCATGAAATGGCTGGGGTTTGTGTGTGTGCTGTGTGCTGGAGTTCGTACCGCCACAGACCGCAGCCAGCCGCCTATCTGCGAAATAACGTAGCTCGGGGCGGATTGTGTCCACTGGAATGCTAGTTTTCTGACGATTTTTAGGAGAAGCTATTGAGTTTAATCATATTAACAACATTGATTCGATTCGTTCAATCATATAATTCGAATATTGAATTATGTACGCTGTGGCTTGTGTAACGATTAACGCGAATATCATATGGTGATAATTTGTGCGATTCGGTTGCCAATAAAAATGTTGAGCTGCCCATAAATATTGCGCCATGTTATAATTGGTGTCTCTCAATACCAATTGCATTCGAATTAAATGTGAAATATGTTCAATATTAATCGCCTTCATACATCCACCATTCA
>JANTBZ010083894.1:0-19091 GCA_024741255.1 Exechia fusca | reverse complement strand
AGCATAGGATTTTGTTTGGCTGGCTGAAAGATAACAATGATCAACAATAAATTTTGTTTTTATCAAAAATGTCGCTCTTTCCCTATTTCTCCCGATACTTATCAGCCCATGTAGTAGTGTGGTTGAGTTGAATTCATTTTTTTCCAAGTTCGTGCACAATGAACAAAAACGAATTAACTATATTCATGACGATTGTGCGATCGAAAAAATCGATCCCCAAACTGCAAATATGCGGGATTTTAAAGTGATCCTTATGGACTCGGGGCCCTGGCTAATGCTCAGTTGACCATGCCCGTAAGACGAGTAGATTTCTACGCAATTCTATATTCAATCAATTTAACTCGTAGATTTCTACGCAATTGGCGCTCAACGTTGATGATTGAGTTTTGGATTTTGGCAGCCCTGCAGAAAATGCAGAATTTTTCGGAGAAAAACCGCACAGAAAACTGTATCGCTAGCTAATCACCTCTAGAATTTTGTAATCGGGAACAGCTGAAACTGAATGTACAACATCGGATGGAAATGAAAAGTGTTCATTAAAAATTATTTATAAGTACATACAAACTAACTATTCCTTGAAAATGAATGTGTCCGCTCTCAAATTATAAAAGTTATAAAATATAAAAATCCATACATAAAACTAAATTTCACGCCAACAAAATATAAAGTTGTTTCCTAAATATTCTATCACAACTACGGGTTTAGAATCTAAGACAAAATATCATGAAAATATCAAGAAAAAATATCATTGGTTGTCAAAAATATCATTTTGACAACCAATTACATGTTTTGCATATTCACAAAGCAGTTTGAAAGCGGTGAATTGAATCAAAATTTAAAATGATTGCTAAAAACGTCTAGTAGTGTAACATTCGTATTTCAATAACTGTTATTATTTATTAGGAGCGGTAAAATGCGTGGAGCTCATAAATGCGGTCATAAATGTGAAGAAGACCAATGATAACGTAAGTTGCGCGACACTTTGGCCTCTAAACACTGTGGCCCTGCTGGGTTCAGCAGAACACGCCAACATCAACATCAACAACACTCAATAAAATTATGTTGCGTTTGCGTGCCATTCTCTCAGCGGCATATCAACAACGCCACTGCATCCCGCATCAGCTAGTGTATCATCCCTCCCCGCTCCGCCTCAGCCTCATCCCTCTCGCCCACCAGCAGCCGCCTCGCTTCGCCAGCATGTCCTCCAAAAAATCCTCCAAAAAATCCAACTCAAAATCACCAGCGCCGGCAGCACCCATCATCAACTCAGCGGCCGCCGCCGCCGCCGGTCCCGTCCACCTCGATCCGCGCACCGGCCACCTGCAGATCCGCGTGCACGCCAAGCCCGGCGCCCGCCAGTCCGCCATCACCGATCTGTCGGCGGACGAAGGCGTCGGCGTCCAGATTGCCGCCCAGCCGCAGGAGGGCGAAGCGAACGCCGAACTGGTGCGCTTCGTCGCCAAGGTGCTGGCGGTGCGCAAGGCGGACGTGTCGCTGGCGAGCGGCGCCAAGTCGCGGCACAAGGTGCTGCAGGTGGACGTCGGCAGCAGCGGCGGGCTGACCGTTGAACGGTGCACGGAGCTGTTGCGCAAGGAGTGCGACGAGTGAATGGAATAAATTGTAATTTATCGTATATGGACTAGGTGTGCAACCTCTGGATTGACTTGGGTTCATCATAACAGCTGGGCTGGAAAATTCGTATCGTTTGTCGTTTGATAGTAGGACACATCTTTCTGATCTTTGTGAACAATCAACATTATTGTTCCATTGAAGGACGATATACAAAATTTGACATCGATAGGACTTTTTATTCGTTCGATATTTAATTGATTGAAGCTACTTTTGTTATTGCGAAGAAAAGAGCATAGACGAATTTCAAGTTTTCGTATAAGCACTGTTTTCTGATGAGAACAATTGCGGCCAAAGCCAAAACATGAACAGAAAGTGATATCTTGGTTTAGCACCAGCCAAAAAAATATTCGCGATTTTTTTGTAATATTTCGTACTGGCCTTCTGATCAATACGGTTGATTCGCACTCTAGACGCCCAAATGTTGCAATTTCCCACGAAAACATAAAAAAGACACAATAATTTCGGAAGATAGTGAAGCACGGTTGATGGAGATTGCTGATACCCTAGAGACATGAAAAATATGTTTGGATATTTCTGAGATATGTTCTTGGTCATGCGAAAGTTCTTAGTAAAATGTCTGCCGCAAGAACTCATAACACTAGACAACAACCAAAATTACCGGCCTTCTGTATAAACTTTTCCGATGTATTTTTATCTCCTAATCTCGAATTCGGCAACAAAAATAAGATCGATGGATAGCTTTCGAAGATATTGGCGTAAGTTGTTTTTTTCGACATGACCTCAGACATTTGCGTATATCTCATGTTTGAGTTTGTGTAGACCGATCTGCCTCACATCTGCCTCGTTGAATTTTGGCTATAGGCCTATAATGAGAGGAGGAACCATATAAGTGTTCATCAGCAAGTTTGTGTTTTCGTCACTTTTCCCTGGACTTTGTGAACCATGTAGTACACGAGATAGCAAACAATTTCCATATGCCATTTCACGTAGGATTTTGTATTTTCTATCGAAATGCATTTCGGAAGTATTTTAAACAAATCTGCTCGATGGATGCACGAACCGACCCAACTACACAGGTACACATTCGGTCTCTATCTTGTAAAGCAATCAACGGTTTCGGCTCGCGCGAGCGATTGCGATCGTCGCAAGATTTATCGCCAGTTAACCACACAGTGAAGCGGTGAAGACCTTTCTCGAGCAGCGCGATCTACTCCGAACAACACGTACATCGACACACACACACACACACACGTTTGACATAGTTAGTGTTCTATGCACTCTCTCGAAATGGGTTGCGCGCAGACACTCTACATTTTGACTCTACACCAAACAGACGACCGTATTGTGCTCGTGCAAGCGCACAGGCCCGTTGTTAGTTGTTAGCCATTCGAATTGTTTACCGAGTCTTGCGAGCACACTGACACACACACATACGCACACGTGCAGCGCGCGCACTGCCCATTTCGAGCGTACGTGCGCTTGTTAGCAAGTCCGCGACCGATCCTACTCTCTGTTTGTGGCTAACATTCGCCAAAATGCTGACGAAAGAACCGCACAGTATTAGTAAAACGCGATGCGCTTTATCAACTGACTGACTGACTGAGCGATGAGCGATGAGCGCTCTGTCGCACGTGTCGCACGGTCCAAGTCACACACAAATGGCTCGCTTCTATCTGCTTTGGCGTGTGAGTAAACAAATTACGAATTGAAACGAAACGAAGCGATCGTGTACTGTACACACACACATACACACACACTGCCAGTTAAGCTATTTTAAATTTATCGCACAAGCGCACTTGCGCTGCACGATCGCGTTGGTCTCATGGGCACATGTGTGCTCGTGTGTGCTCGTGTCGCTGTTTATGCTAAGATACAGAATATATGCATATTAATACAAAACGACTACACCCACACACACACACATGCGATCGCTCGACGCTCGACTAGCACACAGGCTGGCTAGCGCTGGCATTTGAACAGCAAAATTGATTGTAATATTGGTAGATCAACACAGCGCGCGCACACACACACGAGCCATAGCACTTGACACACACGAACGAACACGCGAACACGAGGAGATGTCAAGTGTGAGAGATCGCTTCGAGTATACGTGCATATGTGTGCTAGTGGTCGAGCTGCGGCCAGTCTGCTTGACTGGCTGATGTAAGCGGTCATAAATATTACACACAATAAACACAACACATCGAAACTAACGCACACACACACACATACTAAAACACATGCTTGATTGCCCTTACTCATTGTATGCGCGAGGCACACACAATCGCGCGCTGAATAAACGCGATCGCGATCGCCGCCAGTGCCATGGAGTAAATGTGCGCAGAATATACTATACCATTTTATTAAAATAAGTTCAGCACAAGCTCTTCGCCGACTGACACACATGTGTGAAGAATCATCATCAGCACCGACCGCCTCCACCGCCACGTCCGCGATTGTGTCCGCACGTGTCGCGGATGTGCGGTGGCCATTACAGCGCGCTCGTGCGAACTCACCGCCGCTGCCGCTTTTTACGTCAGCCAATGCATATTTTCGGTATAGGAAGCGCAAAAAACACTAGTAGCTAACTCAGCACACGAGCGAAGCGGCGGGCCTTCGAGTTTGTGGGATAAAATAGCGTCAGAGTGTAAGCGCGCTCGTGTGTGTATTTATATCAATCAATTATCAAAACGGTTGCGGCACGTGTGTCGGCTTTTGTATGTGTTGGAGTGTGAGACATTGTGTTTGTTTACGAAACATGCAAATCCGCCATGCGGAGACGCGGACTCAAGTCGGACGCCACGTGCGATCTTGATGTTGTTTTTCGCGCGATGCAATTCAAGGCTTTATCGTATCACAATATATAAAATTCAGAAAGTGATCACATTACAATCGCTGATGATTTTTGGGGCATCCGTGAAGAGATTGGCGTATTTTGAGCACACATGATCGCAGACACGTAGACCCGAGTGCAGAGAAACCGATAGATAACGGTTGGGGGTAATCGGCTATCGTGTAGACATTTTTTTGTAAATATTTATGCTGGTGACCGATTTTTTTCAACTATGATGAATTTCCTTTTATGATTTGACGGGAAATTTCGTGACTTGTTAGCAACTTGTTTCGTAAATTGCATCATCCTAGCCCTAGCCTAATATTAAACACAAGTTGCATCATCATAGCTCAACATTTGTGGAAGTGACGCAATGCCGTTTTGGTGCACGTTCGAATTATTGAATATGTTCCCATTTTTGATCAGAAACTCTGATAATGATAATAGCATTGTGTGTTGGTGGACTGAGATAATGCTGAATAAACACAATATTTTATCAATTGATTTTTCAATGCAAAGCACAAGATAATGTCCCTACAGCATTAATTTCATGTTTTATATTGGCAATAACTTGATCTGTCATCTGCAGAAATTCAACGACATTGGATTGATTCAAAACTCTGCTATTTTGGATCTTGGGTTTAAAAGGCGTCAATTTATTATATTATAATATAGTAAATAAATCAGTTTTTTAAGCACCCATGACCGTAGACACGTAGACAAGAGTGCATACGGACTAACCAGGTAGAGAAAACGATATAAGGTACTGGTGTGTAACGTATTATCGCATAAAACTGTTGATAGATAAAACATTGTAAATGACAGTATTATTTTAATAAATATTAATAACAATTTGTGAGGCCTTCATGACCTAATCTGATTTTTCGTGACTTGTTAGCAACTTATTTTCTAAATTGCATCATGTTTAACACAATAGCTCATTTTTTGAATTTGTTAAAAAATGTCAGAAGCTTTCTGATAATGATAATAGAAATGTGTATTGGTGAATTCAAAGTTGCTGAATTAAACATCATACTTTTGATCAATGAATTTGTCAACGCAGCGTAGCAGGCAATTGTTTTTCAATCAATATTTGCACTTTATTTGCACCATTTTATGTTTATACAGCAGTAATTTCATGTTTATATTGGAAATAACGGCTTCTGCCATCTGCAGAAATTCAACGACATTGAATTCTACAATTTTGTATCTTGGGTTCAATAGACATCGTATACCATTTTTATAATTGTAATTACATGATGATAATAATAATAGTGTTGTTATCGTAATTAAATCCAGACACGAGCAACGCGATATCAAAAGTGTAATCGACATGCTATCCGCCGCTATCCGCTGCTCGCAGACATCCACACCACACCACATACCCCACATATGAGCTCTCTATTATCGCCCAACAATGCCGCTCCGTTTGTCCGCCCGTTGCCGTCGTTGCGGTCTGCTGTTGTGAATCGATTATAATTATCGGGCCGTCCGTAATCACTGCGCAAACACCAGCAACCAGCCAGCACAGAAGGCCTCTCGGCTCTAATCGCGTGCGCGCAATTCTGCCTAAATGTCTCGCGTTAGCGGCGTCGTCGTCGTCGCGTACAAGGCCCAAATTTCACACATGTGTGCGTGTGCGCCGACGGCGGCGGCCGACAAATAGGTAAACAAACAATTGGCGTGTCGGCAGACGACTCGCCGGGGCACACGCTGCGATCACGCTCCGATCACGCAGTGGCCGAGCGGCCAAACACGCGAGCGCACAATTTGATCATCGCATATCGTCGTGTGTGCGCTGCTGCTGGTATCGTGCTGGTCGTGGAGTCGTGGTCGCGCTCCGCATGGAGAACGGCATATAGCGAGTCGAGTGCCGCACTACCGCACTACACACACTCAGAAAATATTTGCGGAGCACACTTCTCGCTTCGTGCCTCGTATGTGTTCACCAAGGCACGGAAGTTAAGGGAAAATCAATTTATTCCTGGGCATTCAACACATCATTTGTAACCACGATTATGCGTCACGTTTCCGTAGACCCTTTTTAGCCCTTTTAAGTTCCTTTATTGTATAAGTTTACATCATATTAAATACAGGTTAATGTTCAACGGTTGGTGAACAAATCGCCAATAAGTTCGTTTAACATATTTCCGTAAAACATTGTTATTAATATTACAGAAAATATACAAAATATGAAATGTGGTAGAGTATTGTCAACTGAAATCAAGTCAAAAGCGCGATCATTGTAACATGAACCAATGTTAATGGTTTTTCGAATTTTTTATTCGAAATATCATTCAGAAATCTTTCTTTTTAGACCCTTTTTCGCTGTTTAAGCCCTGAAGTTCCGAGCTTGGTGTTCACATATGGAACACAAGCGAGTAATTCAACGACGCGAGCGAGTTAGCCTACAAACACATCCATTGTATGTGTGTGCATTTTGTGCTGAGTGCGGAGCTCCGCTGTGAGCTCTGGCTCTGGCCCTGGCTGTAAAGGGACGGGGGACGGGGACTAGAGAATTTGATATCAGCACAACGCCGAGTTACGCTGCGGCGGCGAACACCACCAGTGCGATTTTTGCCGAACCGCACACATGTGGTGCTGGTGGTGGGTACGGTGTGGTTCAAGATGTTGAAGGCATCTGGAAAATGCATTTCTTTTTTCTTTCATTTTCTGTGTTTCTCTTGTATTATCCTTGTGTTTCCCACATGTTTCACACGTACATACACTCACGTTATTATCCCCTTGAATCTTGCTGAATTTCGAAAGGAGAATAATTTTCAGTTTTCAATGTAATGCCCAACACGAACAAATGGTATGTATCTACTTATGTAATCTTTCATTGAGATACTTAAGTTTATGAGGGACAATACACATTTCCTTTCAGTCGGATACTTACAATCGACCTTACACACATACACATTTTACAATTTATTATACTGATTTCGACAGATTTATTTATGCATCGCAGAAATCACGATATCTTCCGAAGACTGATTGCTACACATAAAATATGTTCTACAAATTTGAAGTACGAAGAATGTACACACTTATTTACATAAAAACATATATTTGGTTTTTCGTTCCTAGCAAAGTACCCTTCGCGTTCGTTTATACCTTACTTATTGACGAAATGTGGGGATGGAAAATAGATAACTAAAATGTTTTTATATTTTGGAAATCGTGTGCAAATGTAATTGAAAAGACGTAAGGTTGACATGTGGTATGAATATCTGAACACGTAGCCTAGCAAAATGAATCATCTTCCAACTGATCATCTGAATAAAAAACACAATCTATCCCAAACTCACTCTGCGAACTGCGGGACATTACACCAAATTATTACACACGATACCTTCGGGACATCACACCAAATTATTACACAAGATACCTTCCGTCGGGCGTCCCTGTACCCATATGTGTCGACCCGTATGCATGCATGCATGGGTTGTTTACGAAAATGATAGCCAAACTGACTGGGACTCTGGGCTGTGTGCAATATTATAATTGGATGCATCCCGCATTTGCGCCGATCAAATGACATCGCCGCCGCCGTCGTCGCCTCTGGATTTGCTCGCTTGCTGGCATGTGCACAAAATGCACATGCCAAGCGCATTCCGCCGCACCATCCATATGCACCATATGCATATGGTGCACAGTTGCACAGCCCGTATTATAATAAATAAAATAATAAATATTATTCTTTGTTTTATCGGGTGTGTGCGGATATCGTTGCAACTCTGGAGCAACGAGCGCAAAAACACACACATACTCTGCCTGCCAGCCAGCCAGTCAGCTTGCCTCTTTCTCTCTTCCACTGTGCTGGCTGGCATCGCGGGAAACGCGGAAAACAGCTCGCGCATTGTGTGTGTGAATCAGTAAAAGATATCGCGCGCGGCAGCGACCGCTCCGCCGTCTTGGCAACAATAACTCTGCACACGCATATGCACGTACGCATACTAGGTGTGCAACATCAGAATTGGGCTGGTGTTCATCGGCCTGTTCAGGGTTCGTTCAGCGTTGTTTAGATGGGCATGTTATACATCATTGGAAAGGTTAAACATTGCACATCGATGTTCAAAATGTTTCGCAACGATTATGAGTTAGTAGCAGCCACACTGCGATGTTCAACATGTCGATGTTAGTGCCGAAAAACGATATTTTGCGGAAAGTTAAATAATGGTTACTAAAGGGTACATTCAGCCACATTCACTTTTATCAATATCGGTTTGTGATGGGATCATCAGGAAGTAGTAAAAAAAGGGACGTTCTATGGTGAAGGTCTATCGATAGCGATCCATAAATTTCAATAAAGCTGGCTGAAATGTGTAGCTATCGATGCGCACAAATTTTAATTAAATATCTCAGATAATTTTCCTGTAATGGTGTAATATAATGATATCAACCCAATTCAGAGGTTACACACCTAGTACACGCGTCGTCGACGTATGGTACAATATGGCATATGATACACCATATACACTTGTCGCGATAACCGACGAATGTGTGTGTGGCGTGTGGCGACGTCGCGGCGGCGACGCGATAACGAGCAAGACAATCGCTCCTTCTCCAGAGGGAGACTCGTCGCGATGTGTGTTGCTGTGCTGCGCGCTGCGCTCCATCAGTTACGTGCTAAACTCGTGATGACGACATCGCTGGTCGTCCAACAACCGCTGCTGGCCAGCGACCCAGAGACTGTGACTGTGACTGCACAAAGGTGAACGTCTCGTTGGGCCAGCGCGAGCACAACAAGTAGCCGCAGATATCTCGTCCGGATACGCGCGTGTTCTACGCAGCTCGCATGTCCGATGGAGTGGGTCATAATTACGACGTTTTACCTGCTTTCGACCCGCTTGAATGGTCACTTCATACATAAATTGTAATGGTATCGGTTGATATCTTCTTCATAGTGGAAGTTTCTATCGATCGTTTTCAAAAGAACACATTTTCAATTCAATTTGTATAGTTCATTCACACCGGAAAATTTGGTCAGTTCAAAGTTTAAAATTAGCCTATAGGCGGATTCGATTTCAATACGGAAAAATGCAATTGAAAGACAATTTACCAGGCTATGTTTCGGCTGAACATGTGAAAACTCATTTCACGGAACTATTAGCAAAAAACCGAGGGCATGTTTTTTCGACGCGTTAGCTAAAGCTGTACAATTTTATGTAGAAAAAATTATATAAGCCTAATTCATGTTTCTTCAATCGAATAAAATCGAAAGAAACGAAGAAATAATAACATTGTCTTTATTATCTGGATCCGCGTTTGCGCCAATTTGATATGAAAATTCTACATACTAAAAATCATACTAAATAACACTACATATGGATGTCTAAGAAAGACTTAAACCGGATAAAATTCGTCATACAATCTTCTCGGCTGTTCAACAAATATGGTGAAGCCCTGCACAAATTGCCCCACTTGTACATTTTGAGGAAATTACCTTGTTACTCGATGGATTCTCATACTATATTCTCATTCGATATTTTTTATCATTTTTCGTTTTCGAAATAAGGGGGCTGCACAAATTACCCCTATGTAAAAATGACCACTCTACGAATATGTTTCGAAATCAGATAACATTATTATTCATGAAGTAAAGTTAAGTTTATCTAGCTGAAGCACCTAAAGTAGTGGCAATTTTATAGATATCAGTGAGATTGTGCATCCAGGGGCCTATTCCACCAATACCATTTACATTAGTATTTGCATTAACAATAACACACGCCATATGGAAAATAAAAAAATAAAAATAATCGCATGACAATTTAATGATTCGCAATGCAAATTTGCAAATTTGCTAAATAAAACGTGACTTTGCGTTTATTGAACAGGCCCCAGACCGTTTCAACGAAGAATATGTTATTCGAAACCAAGTCCTCAATTCACCTATTAACTACGAACAGATGATTGTTTTAATAACCTTTTACATTTTAAATTTCATATATGAATGGAGTTTCATTTCGTCGTGTTGAAAAAACGTCATTTTGACCCACTTGATTGCCCCAGCGTGTAGCAACACGGCACGAGAACAATGCGTGCGATGGGCACACGGTTCAGAACAGCGCACACAACTTGTTCGCACAACGCGCCCCGAAGGCCCCCACCGATACGTGCCGAAGTCGCAGAGCCAGAGAGTGTTAGTGGCAAAAAGGGCGTGGGCATTGTCACTCATGCATACACATTTGTCATCTTGATAATAATATTAAATTGTGTGCACACACACACACACACACACCGGTTATTATTTACATTTAGCACATTGCATATATGGGCAGAGCGTTCGCGGCGAGAGTGCTTGTAAAGTAACACATGCGCGCGTACAAAATGGATATATTATTTTCGTCGCATACATCGTGTCGCACAGCAAACAGTGTAAAGCGCTTCGCGCCTCTTCTTTGCGCAGCGCGCGAATTGCTAAAATCAACAAAGTCGTCGTCGTCGTCGTTACGGCGACACAACGTGTGCATTGAAACGTGCCACAAATTATAATAAGTCAACTCTGTTGAGCGTGAGTGCGCTATTTAACTTGTTACACCCATATTTAGTGGAGATGATGCACGTTGGACAATAAGTCAGTACGAAGTACGAATATAAAGATATCCGCTACGGCAATTATTTTACTCCGTAATATATTTTATTTGATTTCTTATATAAACATTAGCTTGCGTTTTATATATTCATCAACGTTTGAATGGAAACAAAATGTTAATATTCAACTGGTGTGAGTTAGCTAAGCAATGTACTATTGAAATCGGCTAAATAGTAAGTAATTATTCCTAACAAAGTAGGTTAAGCTCATGTTTTCGTCTGATTAAAATGGGATAATCTAATAGGTACATGATGTCTGTTATGCGAAATCTAATAACATTTATTAACGAATTATCGAAAGAGTTGAGCGCGAAAAGCGCGAATTTTTAGTAAACAGACGATCATTCAAATCCATACCGCGCTTGATTAAAATAATTGTAATCTATCCGTTTTATGTAACACTATCTATCTACGTCTATGAATGAATATAAATACTGCGAGTATATTGATAAACACGCTTCTCAGAAAATGCTGATTTATGATTGAAGAACAAATCTCTAGTAGTGTTTTATCACTACCCACTTATTGATTAACGTATCACGACGTCCCACGCACGACGCACAATCACGTTGCTTGAGCATGCGCATTTTGTTTGAGCTGCGCGTGCGCGTGAATATGTGCGCTGTACGCGAGTGCCTTATTCAATTAGTCCTAGATATAATATTTTCGCGCGTATGCGTGCGCACGACTGCGCGACGTGCAGAGACATTATTATGATGGGCGAATGTGATGGGTGACGGAGCAGCAGAAGTGCAGTCTGCACGTCGTGCGATGTATGCCAAATCATATACAATTCGCAAACACACACAATTACACACACATACACACACGAGCATACACGCTCTCTATGCGTCGTCGTGTTTGATTGTGCGACATGTTGATTCAGAGTGTGTCGCCGGCGTGTGTTGTTTTGTGTTTTTCAGCGACAATCTCACCCGCCTTATGCCATGCCGACGCTCGATGTGAGCCGCATTAGTATTCCAAGTCACACTACAAACACAAGGCACAAGCGTGAGCACGCGATCGGCATCAGCATATGGTAGGGGAATGTCGATCGGGTTGTGATGTGTACCAATTTCGATATCAAAGCGTAATCAAGAACGTGTGCTTCAAATCGTGAGGTTCAAATCACTCATGAACAAACAAGCAATTTTTTATAATTACGAATTAATTGTGTACAATTTCATTGCCTTTCATTTGAGTATTAGCACTTTTATGTAAGACACTCGAGTGAAGAGTAATACTCTCCAAGACAATCCCTTTCTGATTGCACTGGAATGACTCAGAACACTGTGCGTACTCTAATAAAAGACAATGAAATTGTGTACAAATAACTCATAGATTTAAAAAATCAATAAATTGCGTGTATGTTTTATTAGTTAAATAATGTCTCCATCTCCATATAGGTCTTTCTTAGGGCGAGCTAAGACACGGTTGAGACAATTTCATAATATTTTGTTCTCATACATTACATACGTTCGAATAATATTCATTCAATAAAACTGCTGCATTATTGAAATTTCAAAATTATTACAGATATACTTACAACATACAAAAAGAGGAACCCATTCGGGTCGCATTTGTTTGATCTACTCTGTTTCAATTCAAACGATTTTGTAAGCCTTAAAAGTGTAATGGAGGAGTTATGGGCAACAGTTAAATCTATGCTCATGCTGAACAACATCACTCTACGCAGCAGCAGCGCAGCAACATTGGCGAAGCGTGTACTTATCAAAGCCATTTAGGTATACTTTTTACGACTTGTATCAAGCGGCGGCGGCGGCGGACGGCCGTTATGAAAGCTGCGCATTAGTATGTATGCTATGTATGCATGTACTATATTTTGTATATGTTTAAATGCGGCGATATTACTATGTGCACAATAGTACACGACGACACGACTGTGCGACACATTCGCAGCAGTCGTTGCTCTGCCCACAGCAGAGCTCTCTGGTCGTCGCGATAACACAATACACACACACACACTCACACACACACACACACACACATGCGTGGCTTGTGTTTACAAACACAGCTTGCTGCCGCACTGGTGAATGTCCCCACACTTCCAAAATAGATTACACGCGCATATCACACGCCGCCGCACACATTCGCAAGCCAATAAGATATGTAGATTGTGGCGTGGCGGCGGCGGCGGCGACACATTTCATATACGCGCTTCGACTGCGGCGACTAGTGAGCAAAACAACACCACACACACACATACATATAACAATCGCCTCGCAGCTGGATGGCGCATATGCGCATATATTCGCGAATCGTATGTTCGTGTTCGTCGTGTTCGCATATGCTATGAATGGCACCAATACCTGCGCGCGCGCCGCGCTTAGAAGATCGCTCGCGAAAAAAATATCACCATGCCGAGCCGAGCAGTCGGGCAAAACAAGTCTGCCGAAAAAATATTCGCACACACTTGCCGGCCGGCGGATGTTTGCGCGCACTCACACATGCACGCACGTACAGTGGAAAGCAGTTGCTTCTTAACAAGACAATAATTGTTGACATTGTAGACTAGAAATCTAGATACTGGGCTGCATAAGTGAACTGAATCTTTTTGTGGATAGTAAACATACATTTTTCAACCATTTTTGATTAAACTTTGTGTCCTATTTTTCAAGTAAAGCCCATCTAATTTTTCAACTATTTTATCGTTTTAATAACCTTACTACATGCTTGTCTTTGAAGTTCCACAAATCACAAAATATTCCTCAAAACCGACAAGATTTATCCCAACAAGTCAATGTGCTTCTGTTTTATAAATATGTTGAGATATGTGGAACTGCGAAGACAAGCATGTAGGTTATTGAAACGATAAAATTGAAGAAATAAATGTTTGTTGAACATTTAGTTTGGATTTCCTTGACAAATACATTAGGGGGCAAAAAATTGCATCACAAAATATTCCTCAAGATTTGTTTCAACATATGTCAATGTGCTTCGGTTTTGATGCTTATTCTGTGATTTGTGGAACAGCAAAGACAAGGATGTAAAAAGGTTATTGAAACGTTCAAATTATTACATTTAGTTTGGCTTTCCTTGAAAAATACATTCGAGGGCACAAAATTGAAATTAATAGATGTTAAGTCATATAACATGCATTTTTATGCGTTATTTATGCTAACATTCAGGCCTGCTGAACCTTTTGTGGGCAACTGACAATTGTCGAATTTCGCATAAAGAATATGTTGGTCTTTACTATCCACAAAAAGATTCAGTTCAATTATGCAGCTCAGTCTCTAGTTTATCTAGTTCACAACGTCAACAATTGTATTGTTAAGAAGCAACTGTTATCAACTGTATGCACGAATTGCTCGTCTCGTGTGTGATGTGATGGCTATTTTGGGCACAGCGCATCGCTGATGTGGTGTGTTGTGTGTTGTGTTGATGGAGACAAACAGGTAAACAGAGCGCGAACGTGCCTGGAACGAGAAGCGCGAGAAAAACAGGTATTCTTCTTCGCCGTTGCGGTTGCACGTTTTCGGGGCGCCGCTTTGTCGGCTGTGTGGTGTCGCCGCGGCTCGCGAGATCGAGTGCTGCTCGCATGCGACAAGCGATGCGGCTGTCGAGCGACCGAACAGTTTTTTCCGCGAATCGAACGGCCGATTCTCCGGAAGACTCGCGACAGCTTACACTTACATACGCAGAGCATACCCACAATAAACGACGACAACGACGGTTATCGCGCTCGGTTTTATTTTAAGTTTGCAATAAAAATGCAAATAAATTTGCAGCGCCGCATTGTATACGAGCGGTGTTTATATTAGCCGATCGCCTCGCCACGCAAACACTCGCTCGCTGCTCGCACAATGCTGGCCTGGCGCACAACGACCTCGATAAATGTTTTATTGCCTGTTATATTTGTCGCGCCTCGCGCGCGCTTGACATGGGGCGGCCTCTCTCTCTATTTTCGATCTCGTGTGTGTGTCGATCGCTGTGATTTTTGTTTGCCTGCATCGCAGCAGCACAACATAACCGATCGCGGGGCGATATATAATAATGCGTTGAGCAAAGTCTGCTGCGAGCGCACAATAATGTTGTGTGTGTTTGAGCACGAGATCAATTGATGCGCGCACAATCGAAATTGTTGCGCGCGTGCGTGTTTGCGTGTCGCGCGATATTCGCGAGCTATTCGCGTCGGTGGCGCGCGATGTGTGTGTGCTAATTGCTGCGCAATGTATCCTCAATATCGCATTGTGTGTGTGTGGAGGTGGTATTGTTGATATGCGATACGCGATACGCGCGATGATCGTGTGCAAATCCGCATGTTGCGAATCCATTAGCAGAATCAGTAGTAGCGGGCGGCGGCGGCAGGTGCTAAGTGGAAGGGGAGATTGTCGCTGATTTGTTGTGTGTGTATGGGCCAATTGTCGTTGGAGATGGTTTGATTGTGAATTGGTGTAAGTATAAAGGAAATATGAATGAGAACATTATGAAACAAATAATCCGAAAATCATGTCATGTTCGCTGTATGTCCTTATCATCAAAAGAAACCATATTCGGGATTTAATTTGACAAAATTGTTTATTATTTCGTTGTTTATTATTTCCATTCTATATTCTTGTTAAATCACATTTTATTTAATTTTTTGAGAGCTGATATATGTAGTGGAGTGTGATAAATGCATAACGACACATAATTGAGTACGACGAGGTAATATTTGCATAGTGAGCGCCACGTTCGTAATTTTCAGCCGATTTCAAAACAGACAAATAAAATTGAAAGACAATTTATAAGGCTATGTTTCTGCTAGACATTGTTATTTTGTGAAAATTCAATTAACGGAGCTATTTTGAGAAATCCGAGGGCATTTTTTTTCGAAGTTTTGAAAAGTGTGGGTTTATGTTTGCACCCCTCTCTATTTGAGTCAAAACTGTACAATTTGGTGTCGGAATAAACAAAAGCCTCATGTATGCTTCTTCAATCAAATAAAAGCGAAAGAATCGAAGGAATAATAACATGGCCTAATCAGTCTGGATCCGCGTGAGCGCTCTAGTTTGATATGGAAAATTGGTAAGGTTTTCTGTATTCATATTTCATGGCCGCGAAAATGTATGGAGGGAGTCAGCGCAAACGATATAACCGTTGTATGCGTTTTTCTCCAAAGTTGAATTTGTTTTACGAACAACATTTTTTTAAGGGCTCACATTTATGCCTGACGACTTTTTCAATACATATCTCCACATGGCGGGCCGAAATTGTGGGGTCCTGGTTGAATTCGCGCATAATTTATTTTTTCCCAATACAAAAATCTGACTAAATTTACATAGTGTCCGGACTATTTTGGAACAGGAAATTGGTGCCATATTTCCGATTTTATTGTTTTCCGACGAATCTATTGGACTTTATCTAGGGTCCAATCTATTGAAGAAGACATTGGCAAACGCCTGAAAAATGATAAAATCAAGTGTATGACTGCGTGTCCGAACTATTATGGGAATGACTGTTTTTGGCTATAACTTCTGCATAATAGACGATCAGAGTTCATATTTATAGAAAGATTTTGATAAAAGACATATCATAATCAAAATTCAGTAGAACATCTCCGTGTTTGTAGAAAATAAGGAAAAGGTGCAAATAATACCCCTATGCCAAAATAACTCCCTCGCAGTAGTAGTTTGCAGAAAGCACGAAATTCTCCAAAAGAATTATGCGCACATTCACACATGAGACTAACTTGTTTATTTGAATTTCCTAGAAATGAGTAATCAAAATATTAATTCCATTTACAGTAGAGTGATGGCTCGTTTATTTGAATATGAAGTTAAGAACGCTCGATCCTCTGAATTTAATAACAAAATATGAAAGGATATTATAGGGCAATTTTATGTGGCATATAATCTTGTCAACATTTCCAAATGCATTTCTGAATGATCCTGTTGTAAAAGGGATTCTTTTAATTCGAAAATGTCGCTCGTTTCGACGCATAACTATTTGCACACGTTGTACTGAAGTGTAACTTCGCGTGGTGATTCGTGAACAGTGAGCACGACATTTATAATAATATCGTATCATCAGTATAAGACGCCATACGCAGCCAACAATCGGGCGTATCGCTAAATCGATATTGAGAAACCCTATATTTGAATATCGTCAATTGAACGTCGAATGTTCGATTTTGCATGAATGAGTCAGCTCATTCAGACTGATAATTTCGGTCGGATGTACGAACTGTCGAATATACGCGTTAATATATTCATCATAATATTGATTCGGGTTTTTGTCGATTTCGTCAGTGTATTTAGGTTTTTCGACTCTCTTCAAGATCTCATCCAGACTCTGAAGGCCTGTTATCAAGGTCGTTGCCGGATTAATTAATGTGTCGATTGCCCTACATTCGCAATAGGGTGGAATGTACTTTTCATATGGCGCAGTGAAGAAAAAAAACCGTTGCAAACAAATATCGTGGACACCAACCACCAATCCCATTTATACCAGTTATACCGGTTATACCATTCAAGATTCAATATATTCAAGTGCCAAATTCAAAATCCAACATCAATGCATGCGCACATCCCATCCACTCGCTCAGCTCCCAGCCAATCCCCTTACTCCTTCGCCGCAAAATGCACCACTCCATACTGACCAGTCTCCATCCACATCGGATCCTCCGCGCTCAACTTCTCAGCCACTCCCTCCTTCAACTCGCACACCAGATCCGCCTTCACCGTGCGCAACGAGCACACATTCGTCGGCCGGAATCCGCACAACACATCCTCAAATCGCGCCCCAAAGTCCCAATTGAAATCGCCCAACAGCTTGCGATAGTTCAAGTCGCCCTTGAACAGCACCAGATGCGCCTGCGCCAGATCCGCGTACAAATCCGCGCGCACCTCCTTCATCCTCTTGAACTCCCACGGTCCCGTCCAGAAGAACTCCAGCGGCCGCACCTCGATCCTGCCCTCTTTCTGCCATCCGGACAAAGCCTGACCCAACTCGGCCACCGCACCGGCCTCATGGCCGGTCAACTGGCGGAGCGTCCACTCGAAATCGGCGTGCATAACGTCCGAAATGAACCACGGAATGGCCTTCACGTGGAAGCGCACGCGCTGCGCGAATCCGAAGCGCAGCAGGAATTGCGCCAACACCAGATCCGTGTACAGCTCGTATCCGGAGTTGTCCAGAACGAAGTCGATGATTGTTGCGCTGTTCTTCTGGCCTTCGAGCAGACACTGCCAGATCTGCTCGCATCGATCGACCAGCAGGAACTCGTCCAATCCCTCCAGAGCAGTGAATGCGTTGCCCTCCTGCTGGATTTGGCGGCCCAGCGAAATGCTCAGATCGCATCGGTTCCCCCACAGGCTGAGCTTCAGCAGCTTGACGCCAAAGTCGCGCAGCTGATCCGGGCTTGGAGGGGAAGTCACCGCCTCGCGATTGAAGGCCTGAACGCGCTCGGCGACAAATCGGACGGTGTCATCGCTTCCGGTCAGACCGGCTTGCTTCTGCGTGGCAAAGTAGTCGTAGCGCTGCAGAGTTGGCGTCCGCTCGAAGATCGACTTCAGCCTGCGGTACATGTAGCACTCGGCGTACAGCCAGACGGTGGTGAAGAAGGAGTCACGGCCGGCGGGGCGGAGGGCAGCGATGAACTCGTTCCAGGCATCGCGATCGGACTCGGAGCCGGTCAGGTCGGCGAAGGGTTTGTCGGTTTGGAGTTCGTACTTGAGGCCGGAGATGCCGCCGAGGACTTCTTTGATGTCGTCGCGGGAGCGCTGTGTGGTGGGGAGGGAGGAAAATAATCGAGATAACGGATTATAACGATGCAAACAGAGCCGCGATTACTAGTCTAGTTTATTAATTTGAATCATATCAGGGTTATATCTATGAGCGTGCACATCCTTCTTAGAAGGCTCTAGATCGTTGTAGAGTCAAAGTCAAAATAATTCAAACACATTTTTTGTAGTTTGGACTTCTAGGAACCATATGCAATCCATACTATTTTCAATATTCGCAACATGGGCCTTCAAATAGTTTTTGCAAAATATCATGTTTAGTGCCGGAAAACTCCATTCTGCGGACATTGTCGAATATCGTCTGTCTGGAGCTGACCTCA
>JANTBZ010083783.1:0-19093 GCA_024741255.1 Exechia fusca | reverse complement strand
CGTAACTTCGCAGTTTCCGGCGGTCCTGGTCCAAATTTCAAAATTTCGGCTCCGTCATGTTCTAATCTACTGGAATTCTAAGGTAAAACCCAAAGAATCATAAGGATCGGACTATGTTTAGGATACGTTATTCGTGGTCTAAAATTGTTTTGGGTCATTTATATATAGTAAATGTCAACCAACATTCACAAAATTTGAGCAAAAAAATTTGTGAAATTATGTAAAATTATTTAAAAAAAATGCTAAACGGGAATGCTCGGGATTCCCGGGAATAAGAAACTGGTACCGGTTCCAGAACCGGGAAATATAATTCTCAAAAATTCCCGGTTTCGGCGTTCTCCAAACGAGAACCGGGATTCCCGGTTTTGGAAACACTCGTCACAGCTCGACCGTCCAAGTTCGTTTCCGATTGGCCAAAACTGCCACTGCACCAGAGACTGCCGGCGAATGCAGTCGTCAGCGATCTCTGTCGCAACAAAAACGTATTTCATGGCAATGCCCGTCCCATGTGTCGTCGTCGTACAGCATTACTATATATGGATTGTGTGGCAAACCTCATTTTGGCTCGTTCACGACATATATTCTCTTGGACCTCGCAGTGGGCATTCGGTGGCTTCCACCGGGGCTCCGGGGCACCGGTACTAGAGCCAAATTCGACGCCTAGAATTGTGCGCGGAAAGTTGCGTTCAAAAACACAGACACATCGTGTGAGCGACGACGAGGCGAGTGTCCAAACCAAAGTAATTTCTTACTCTCGACTCTGCGACGAGTTTGGCGCTAGAGGTGTATTCGCTAGCGTGTCGCGTGCGAGAATGGTGCTGATGGGCGGATTAGGACTCTTTTTTTCCTCCTGGCGGTTGCCAGGACACGAGATGAATTGCTTTTTGTGTTGTCCGCTCTAGCGAACATAATTTATTCGATATCACCAAGAATGGCAAGGAACACGCCGCACAGAGAGAATGGTCGCAGCCTGGATAATTGTTCTCAAATGGAATAGGTGGGTTGACCCGGAGCGATATCACACAGTTCATGTCGTACCGCAGAGCCGGATGGGCTGGAATAAAATTCCACAGGTTGAGATGAGCGTATTTATTCATGATGTTTCGCTAATATTTTGCCTCGCCTCATGTACCTACTCTGACCTGAAACGAGATGAAGCACAACCATTAGGACGAAACGATACTGCCTGCCTTTCTACTAAAGCATGTCCACCGACATGTTACCTAAGTGGGTTATGTTCGCAACTCCGGCTCGAATTCTGACAGCAGCAGGAGCCTGTCCGACGCACTATGAAACAGTCATGAATCATGAAGGCATTCGAGCATAATTTGTAGGTTTCACTCTACTCATTTTGTCTTGTTCCGTTTCATCCAAATCTCAGTGTCATCTAAACACCAGCCCTACCACGACCACAGTCCGGACGACAAGCGACGGATTCACAAGTGACATTATCTCGATTGCAAGAAAGACTACACCAAGTTCTCATACATCATACCAGTAGGAGCATGTATGTACGTATAGTTCAAGTGAGTGTTCTTCCGACCGCAGAACGCCGTCCCGCCGTTTCGACTTCCGCAACGATGCTACAACGTGGTCGAATAAAGCCGTTCGCAGTCGGTCGAATCGCTTGTGTGCGGTCGATCGCTTAATTGTGTATCTGTGTACGTACACCAGCTGCCATTCCGAACACGTACCTCGCTCTCACACACGCGCAGACACACTTCATTTCCGATGGCAATGCCGGGTCGAGGAGACCAAAATCCCATCGGCTCCACACCGTCTGCCTGTCCGATACGTGTATCATCTGAGACAATTGTGTTGCGTCGGTTCACCGCAAATAACTTCGCCTCCATTAGATCCACCACACGCACACATAACCGGCGAACGTGTGCATAATTATATTTTCTGGATAATCCCGACCACTCACTCACCGGTCAGCACACTGTTGGCATGCGGTTGTCTATTAAGCTCGCCTCCTCCCACGCCAGAGAAACCGAACGCGTCGGTAGAGAGATAGAGAGCTGGAATTGTGGAGTAAATGCAGGGTTTTCAATAGGAAAGTTCGAACCGAGAAACCATTCCGATGCTTTAACACTCATAACAAAATTACTGTTTCAAAGATGGTAAAAGGAATGCCGATATCATCGACAATATGTTAAACCGAATAAACCTGTAATTTAAATCCATACATAAGAATATCCTCTCGAATTAAATATATATTGTGAAGTGATTGCTCAAAATGAAAATATAGTAGATCGACAATCCAGTCACACACAGTCTTCGAATACGTGGCATGTTTGAAATAATACCACTTGGACAGCGTGTATTTCCAGCTTCGACTTGATAGAAACGCAAAAGAAAGACTGCTCCGAGAGTGTACGATTCGGTGTCTCAGAGCTGTCTGTGTCCGATTGTCTGCGCCAGATGGGCGGAATACATGAATAGGTGGATCGTTGGTTCGATATGTCTCACAAGAAGCTGACTGTAGGTGGTAGGATAACGATTAGTATGCACGTCGCGCATTTCACGTGTGCACGCTCGCGGGCTGCGCATCTTGCAATACTTGTGTGCGGGACGACGAACATCACCTTTATGGTGCAAAAAACATTTGAAGCAAAGTTCTCATCTATACATTCGCCACCGCCGGAGCGTGAGCGTGACGTCGTGTGTAACAAGCAGCGTCAATGTTACTTTACATGAGAAAACTTCTGGTGCACGATAGCACGATTGCGCGGAAACTCAATCGAATGCGAAGTTTGGCAGCGAGCGAATTTCCCTGCATATTCGTCGGTCTCTTCGTTTGTGGCACTTTGATCGTTATTAAATTTCAGTTCGTACACTGCTCGTATCTCGTATCTCATCCGAACTAAATTCTTCCCAATCTCTTCTCAGCACGCAGATGAGAAGCAACACGTTTTAGGCCAGCAGAAGCGAACGTCCTAGACGACACCGACGATGCTGTGTTAGTGCACACTTTAATCGAAACTATATTTCTTTTTCTTGACTCGAATATCACGTTTCATATCGCTGCACGACATTGGAAATTATTATCGATAGTTACATATTGCTAACACAACTTGGACCTAAACTAATGTGCGGAAAACATCGGAAGAAAAGCTTGACGTTTTTTCAGATTGTGCAGCCGGCTGGATGTTCTAGCATCCATCGAAAAATACAGACTTACAAAACGTAGGTAAGTGTGTATTTCCATATTTGAGTGACCATATCTGCACCTTTATACGATACATAATTATATCATCTATCAATCTATGACACCTCACCTCACACTTAATTCCCATTAACACACTCATATCATCTGGACGTTGAGATGTATATATTTCTTCGTATTTTATTGAATGACAATCTACAATAAACAACAAACGTACGTTCTAGTTATAAGAATCATCATCCTCGATGATCAGCATATTTTATTAACCCTGTGCCTTCGACGAATGCGACAACAAATCGAGCGCCTCGTCGCAAGCAGCGAATATTTAATTGAAGCGCAATCGCCTTCACTATACTCACTATGCTCACCTTGTAATATTATGATGCAGCATATTGCTGTGATCGCATGCTGCGATAGCGATGCGCGGGCACATCATGCGGTAAATGCTTTGGCTCGATGCTGCCAACCATACCGTCGCGCAAAGAGCACATACTGCTCAACCTCAATACCGCGACACAATAATGCCGAGTGGGTATGCGCACGTGAGTTATCTCACCTTCGTCCCACGTGCGATCGGTATCGCGGCGGTATCGCCCACAATAATTTAAACAACTGACAGTTATATTTGCCCGGAATTATACGGCGCCAGTCGTGTATTTATTACCTCGGCCCTCGGCCTGTCACTGGTCGCGGCGGCGGCAGTTGCGGCGCGTTGATTTTTATATGAAAACTGTTTTTATTAACTATCATTAACGACTTCAATAAAGCTCAGCTTCTCTGGCAGGCAATTGTCTTATACTCCATGTTTTGTTTGTCTGGCGTTTCGACTTTCGGTCGCTGGGGCACACAGCACTGCACATACCCTATTTGCAAATGAACGCTCGACACGCGCGAAGCGTTGTTTAAAATGCGTGCGCATCACATTTCGACACGCTTTCAACTTCGTGCCCCGGCAATTTGGAACCGGAGTGGCGAAACCGGCGAATAGCACACACATATTCACTCTTCTTCTGCAACACAACAAAGATGACGGCGAAGACTGTGTGTTGTGTACAAATTCATTATTCCGTCTGTTGGCACATAGTCAAGTCTTTTCCCTTTCCAACAGCATCCGACACGCCGCACATGCGAGTACACAGAGCTAGAGACGGAACAGACGGAATAATGAAGTGGGAGCGCACAAGAATACCCACACTTTAGCCTGCATCGCCTGTCGCGCACTCGATTCATCACAGGCGGCGCGGTTTGTCGTCGCACATCCTCGCACGTACTATCTTGTGAGTTCGCGTGCGCGTATTTTTTGCACGGCGACAGAACCCTTTCCGCTTGTCGTCGGTGTAGACGCTCGCAAAGACGTTGGCCTCTCGTTGCTGCGCTGCATATCGGTGCTCGCTATTTGTATGTTTGATGTTGTGTATGTGTGACCGGTGTGCAATCCCGAGCGTGCGACCGGGCAACGTTATCATGACTTAATTGAACTACTGTGCAGTTAAGATCCGACATGGCCGACAACGTTGTCGTCGCCGGTCTACGTTGCGTCGCACGTCGTGGGTAGGTGTGCGTGCGTACGTGTGTGAATGCGCCATGTCTACACGCCACCAATAATAATGACGACGACAACAACGATAGTAATAATGCCGTACACATAAAAACCCCATCATTCATGGGCGACGATAAATTTGATTACCGAGTTCGCACGCACCACTTGCTCACACCACCAGTCGGAACGTGCGGATGCTGCCGATGTTGCTGCTGCTGGGTTGGGTCGCAGTTCCCGGGTGCAGCCGCATAATCTGTGTGCGCGTGTCGGAGCGATAGGCGGATAATTGGCAGTGAAATATTATAATGGGGTGATGAAGCTGAATTTGGGAAAGCTATGTAATAATAAGAAAATAGTTCATAAATAGATTAAATTTATATGTCTGATGATGCTGTGGAAAGATGAAATTATGCACGATCCAAACACACTTAAATGATTACAAATTCAAAATTTATCAATATAAGGATAACGAATTAAAATAGAGAACAAACATTCTAAAATTATCGCACCAAACCATACAATTTTTCGACAAACTATTCCACATATTTTTTGTTGATACTTTTCGTTCAATCTTGAGATAATTTCGCAATGTATGATGCTATGGCACTTCGTAATAATGTATCTTATAACTTATAACGACCAACCATGGTGAACACGACAAGACTTAGGAAGCTGTGTGGAATTCGTGGCACAATATACTGTCATATTATGTAAACCGCAAAGTCACTGCCGCCGCCGCTCACGCGGAAGATTCATATCAGCCATTTATCTCCATCGAACGGACGAACGGAAGCGGTCGTACGAACGAATGTTGTTGTTGTTTCCGGCAACAGCAGTGCACCGCAGCACATCTTCTCGACGCAGCGCCACATCCCTCGATATTTATAATTGGCATGCTGTAGGAACAATGATTTTTTGCTTCTAGCTCGTAAGATGGGAATAATTGTTCGCAACGGAAAACACATGTTTTGCAGCCGCAGCCTTGGGTTTGAAAATAGTGGAAATTTTCACCGTGCCGGCGACGTCGGCGGTTGCGTCTGGGGCGGCAGCATCACTGGCTGACGCAGGTAAATTCATATTATTGTGGACGATATTATAAATTGTCACCGATGACATTGACAAAGTCGAGTCATTTATATGAGTGTGTGTGGCGAAATCCTGTTCTGTTGCTGCTCCTGTGGCTGGCGGATAAGGAGACGCGACATGCGGTTCCCAGTGGAGGTGGCGGAGCGCTCAGCATCCGGGGCGGGTGTCAACGGTTTGCTATACGCTCGCACAGCAGAAGATGTTTGATATATTTCCTGTTGACGGACGGACGGAACTCGAGAGACTCATTTCTCGAGCACGGTGGCAAGTGGCAACCCAAATCTAACACTAGAAGGGGTCTAAAGGAGAATATAGAGAAGAATCACGCATACACCGACACGCACATGTGTGCCCGACGGGCTCGCTCGACGACGGATGGTGACACTTTGAATTGTATTAACTACAGCAGTGCTTGTCGGTCGGTTGAGTTTTCGCTCTCACCGATACGCACACACATCGACAGGCTGAGGTACTTAAATCCGGAATAAGTAAGTTTCTTTTCTTTTTTCTTTTCTTCTTTTTTTCCCCAAAAGAATTTTCAATGAAACGAATGTTTCATTAACTAACAAATATCTTCAATGGCTTGAATGATCTATTTTCATGCCCCACTTTTCGATTATACTTCATAGATTTCATCATTAAGGCTATTGTAAACTAAAATCGAATAGGGTCCAGATGCGACACCACGCCGAACAATCCTGGCAGTGTATAGTGTATATGTGTGGCGGTGTGGCGTCATGTGAAAGCGCCAAAAGCTCGCCGGCACACTCTCAACCTTCAGCCGAATCAAATTTCACTCGACACAGCGGTGTTTGCATAATACTCGTTTTGGGGCGAGCTGCTGTGGTGGCAGCATACACGAAACATGGGATTTAACAAAAGGCCAAACGTATGTGCACAGTATACACACGTCGTGTATGCGCCTAATCTCTGCTCGGATGTGTGGGTGTGAGTGTGCATATTCATGACACATATTCACACTGGCGTGCGAGTGGCGCTATGAACAAAATGTCGCAAAACGTGCGCCCTCAAAACCGATATAAATTTCCACTTTGAGTGACAAATTGGGCAACATTTGTGTGACACGGCACAAAAGTTTTGCGCCATGGATACGGGCTTCGTCATATTTCGGAAGCTCAAATGTTGTATAGGTGGCTCGCGACGACGCCGACGGCTCCATTGATGGAGATGATGAGATGTCCCCTTTAATTCGACGACAACGCGCTGTGATTCGAGGTTTATAGTTCATTTGGATTTAACAGCACGCGAATATGTTTCAGTTCGTGCAGTGCTAATATGCTCATCCACAGCCACAGCAACACCGAAATGGATTGTAATGCGCTCTGGCGGCGGCTGCGGCGGTGTGCCGTTCAATGGACGTGATGGCGATAAAGTGCGACACGTTCACACTCGGCAGCCCAGAGGAGGAGTCGGGCAGCTCTCGTTCGGTGAGCAGTTGAGCAGTGCGCGATAAGTGCGAGCACACTCGTGAATGGACAATTTCTCCGAACAAATATTCGCGCGCGTTCATGGTGTTGGAGTGTTTGAGTGTTTGTGTATGCGTGAGTGTTTAGAGTTCAGCCAAGTGAGTGCTCTCGATGCATTAAGCGATGCAAATGAGTTTTGATGAATATTCTGCACTTGAGAGGGTTTGGCGCAACGAATAAACAAATCAACGCCATGCAATTGCCGCGTAATTTACAACATTTGTTCAAAAACTGTCCAAATCAGCTTAAACATACTCCAGAATTTATCTAATTAAAACTTTCGATTAGATCACGTTTTCGACTTTGTCGCGTGTGCGTGTTGGTGTGGTGTTGGGTGTTGCGCCGCCCATTCAACACCGACGCGTACACAACACGAAGCTCGTTTGCGCACTGCATAAGTCATCCCAGAGCGCGCAACACATTGCATCGTCTGCATATTTGAAAGTTTTAATTAAATCATTACGAGAACAATTAACACCGTGATTTGATTCCGTGTGACCTGTGCGTCGCGGTTTCCACCCGCGCGTGCATGACATGCACGTAATTTGCAAATGCATCGTGAATTAATTCCGCAATTTTTTGTATTCGGAGCTGGTCGGAAAATCACGTACAAATGAAAATGTGCTAGATAGAATAGAATAGAGCATCGTTCGAGTTCACTGAGAGTACGATGCTCTTCCGCGGCACGAACTCACGGCATGCCTTGATAACAACTTCTTATTCTCTTCGGCGAAGCGTGCCCTCAGCGCGCGACTCCGCACGAGAAGATGTAGAGACAAACAAAACTATACATCGAAGTATTTAGCCGGAAATTTCGTCGACCGCCCTGCGAACTTCTGTGCGGATGCGGCGACGGCGAAACGAAACTTTGCCGCCGAACAAATTCTACAAATGAACCGCGCATAATCAATGTAATTTCGGATAGTTCGGGTTTCGGGCTCGTGGTGTTAGCTGTGTGTGTGTTTGTGTGCGTAACATGCACGCAGAACATCATCGACCGACATCATCGATATTGCGAATAGACGGCACACGTGTTTGTCTCCGTACTTTTGTGCACGTATCCCAACTAATTCCAATCGGGTTTCGGCGTGAAGCAATGAGGGCTACATTAGTGAGTGCATGTTTGTGTACATGTCTATGTCTATGTGTGCACTTTAGGGCGCAGATGCTCGGGTGCAGTGTTGCAACGAACTTCGCAGCAGAAAAACATCGAGCACGTGTTGGTTCTAATAAGTGTGCGCAATTTGTCTGCGTCGCAAGTCATTATTTATAAACAGACTTATATATGTGTGAGAGTATATCGCGTATTATGTGCCAGTATGCTAAGCAAATACGTGTGAAGTAGTAGCGTGAAAATATTGTGCGCTTACTTGGGTCGGAGGTTCGTCGTCGCTACTCCGCTGTGTATATGTAATGGGATGACAGACAAGACAAAATCACGAAGAATATCCATTAATTATCCTTACCGCATACTTTTCATCATTACACAAGCCCAACTGATGTTCCGAAATCCCCTCAACGGTACGAAATTAAGTTTGCCGGTAGGACGGTGTGATTGCTCAACCATTGGCCAATATAATCTCGGTAACGGCGAAATTCCGCAGCACTTTTATTTGTGTTCGAAAACGATCATCTGTGACGACCTGCTGCTGCTCACGCTAAAAGGGCACAAATAAAACGAGTGTGTGTGTGTGAGTGCCGATATGAACGAGTGACTGTGCAAAAATGTTGTGCATGTTCATTTCGCAAACATTGCGAAAATTAAACACATGTGGCAAAATAAATAAATCAGTCGCAGTCGACGTCATCCGCAAACAACGCGACACACACAGTGTGTGAGGCGCTCGTATACCAGCTCCATTGTCGCGATTCGTGGGGATGGTTGAGTGTGTGTTGGTGTGTGTACACTATGTGTACACATACGGGATGCTGATTGGATACATCAAGCATTTATCGCGCGTCACAATTCCATCTGATTGAGGTACGGCACGCCATGCATTCAGCCAGTATAAAATGTTGTTTGGGCTACTGTATTATACGTATACATACTCGCTACTCGAACGACGAGTGGAAAATACGTCACTATTGGAAGAGTTGGGCAATCTGATGGGTTTCGGGCGTGTATAATAGTACGACTATTTTATATTCGCGTAGTTTTGCTGTTGTTTCCAACCAAATCGATCAATTCATAAATGTGTATTACTAACAAATTTCTCAAGTTTATGTTGCTCTCGCTGGCGGCGTATTGGCGAAACTTTTGCCCATCGTATAATTAAATTATCGCATTTTTTCCTTTGGCCCTGACAACTTGAACGCTTGTAACGCTGTACTAGCTTCAGTACAGAACTTCGCAGTGTATTATGACATGGAACATTTTCGGTGTGCGCAACGGCGACAGCAAGCAATTTATTTTCAAATGTCTACCGACTGCGCATCACGTGCAAGAGACATCCGTCTTGGTTCGCATCCGTCGCTAGCCGCTAGGAGACACACAGACACCCACAAACACCCACTAACTTCGTGCTCTCACACACACACAAACACACACATACATACAAATACTTCCTGTGCGTTGGTTGCTGCTGCCACAACAGCCAACAGCAGTGCACTTCCACCAAGCACTTTGACTGCGTCGTAATTCGACGCGCATATCGCCAGGACTCCCCATTTATAACAATAATGCGGAAACCTCTTCGACCGACGTGCACCAAAGTTGATCGAATATGGTGCGGTGGCTTCGCGAATCGATGATGGAAGATGGAAGCTTATTTTGTGATAGCTATGGCACGGAGGAAATGCTAAAGATAGGAATATTGGATAAAAAGAGCATACCATATGTTGAGCTTTCAAGCATAAAAGAGCATAAGTTATAAAAGTTAAAACATTCCAATGATTATTATTTGGAAATCATTCCGATCGAAATAAAATTTCGCCTAACCGCGTATTTTATCAGACATAATACTCAATTCCGACGCACGGCGACGTTCGCACGGCGCACGGTCGTAGTTCGTAGTTGTTGCCAGATAACCACGAGCGCAAACACTGCACGGCATGTCTGCACACACATCTGACAAAACCCGCACCCCTTCCACAGAGAGCGCATATTGGAGATGCGTATCAGTGCAATTGCAATGCAAACGAGATTTCACAGCCAACGTGCTGCTGCTGCTTGCCGGTTCGACCATTATCCAAGCACGACGTATGCACATTGTAATTATGTGTTCACTTCACATTACATGCATTACCGCGCATAGCGTGGCGTCCTTGCTTCCACCACAGAATACTGCACATACATATGTATGGTGTGTGGGAATGGTGAATGGGAATGGTGAATGTAAGTAATGGCAGTGATCGTGCGTTTGTGCTTGTGTGCAGTGGATCGAGTTCGTGATTTCGTCGTGGTTTCGAGTTCAATTAATATTATTGCACAATACCAATATCATCTGCACACTAATTCACTGAATGGAAGTGTGTGTGCTATCTCGGTTCGCTAGCATCTTGCGATACAATGCAAATGTGCTTACAGTTGGATTATGGCTCAAGTTTGGCAATCGAGGTTTTTTCACGCATCAGTAAGTTGTGCTCGACGAGGACCGACCACCGAATGCACTATCTGGGACTTCAGAGAGCGAATGCGAATATTATGCTGCAGCATAATTTGCTTGTCTATGCACTCGTAGATTTGCACAGACACTGCATTCTGGAGCGGCCCAGTCAATCGTCTATTACATGACGTCAATGACTCATATCATAAGACACAGTATCTGTTGGTTCATATTTGTATATACAAGTTGGGAAATGATAAATCCTAATACCGTATCTACAAGCAATTTCTCTTTAAAAAGTTGTGTATTTGTCGTATTTTAAACTCATATACGATAACCTATTGGCTGGAATTCTTTTAGACAGGTATCACCAGTTTTAAGCACACTGTGATCAACAAATCAATCCAATTCGTCGTCAATGTGCTGGCGACTAGCGAACGCACGCATAGCAGCAGACTCTTAGACACAACATTTGCGTGTTAACCAAAGTTCTACGCACACACACGCACAATACGCATCATGACATAGCGTCTCGTACATTCGCTGCTCAGTAGAGCAGAAAAACTCGCTTACACCGACAGTAGTAATTTTACTTTACACAGTCTTACCTGCGCTCGACGGCAAAGATTGTTGAACTTTGGTGTGGCATATCTATATTATGCGCTCTGCCTGCCGGCGACACATTTGTAGCTATTATATGATTTTGGACAGCATGAAAAACCCGGCTGAACAAATCTTGCTTATGTTCGTTTGTGCGCAAATATCAACGCATTTCCGTAATGTTTCATGCAAATAAATACGGCTTACAGTTATTAATTCAACGCGCGCGATTTCCTACCGCTGTTAAGATTGTTCAAATTCATTATTTATTTAACGAGGCTCGTTTGGCAGCGACTGCATTGGCGATGGAAGTGGTCATGATAGCGCAAACAGGCAAGTTTTCACAATATAATTTGTTTCCACCCACAATTCGTGGGCGGGGAGGGAGGGTCGAAGATCGAACGACCCCGAGCGTATGTTTGCGCCAAAGTTTGCGTTGGCGCCTCTTCACCGCGCACTGCTCTTGTCGCGATTACTCACCGACAGCCAGCTCTGCGAGGAGCACCAAAAATAGCTGTCAGTGTGTGAGCTGGTCAGCGCGCGCTCGCGGACACATTCATAATACTTATCAGATGTGTCAGTGGGTCCCCGTTTTAATGCTCGACCATAAATTCGACAAGTTGGTTTATCATGTAAAACCCAGCGCGGCTACATCGTGTTTTCCATGGCACGCGTACCGATAGAGTGTGAGTTGGCAGACTCGCGAGTGTGCCGACACCAGACACAATGCGACAATAATTTAATCGCGGCAGCGACGACGGAGGCGGAGGTGGTGTTAAATTGTCGTGGTTGGTGATGGTTTGATAGGCCCTTGACGACAATCGGCTATGTTGTCGCACAATAACACGAACCGTCGTCGAAGACGCTCAGTCCGGTGCTTGTTCACCCCCTTTGCCACATGACGCTTTCATGATGAGTAAGTGGTGACATGATGTTGCGGAAAATATTTACATTTTGTCGGACAATCTGTGTATTGGAGTGAGTGTGTGTGTGTGTGACGAATGCATATTTACATATTCCATCCGGCCGGCCGCATTCCGGATCAGCCTGCCATCGATCCAGTCAAACCAGGATGGTGGAATGGAGGATGTGATTTATTTGGAAACCTATAATTATACAGTCAATGTAGTAATTTGCATACGGCCGAACTGGCTCGTGCGCGGATGGCGAGCGATTGCACTCTCACGCACATCAATGGTGTTGAGAACAAACGCAATTGCAAGCTATAGCTCATGAAGTGCATGTCGCCGCAGTGTTAGTTAGCGATTATAGTGTATGGTATGGTATAAAGGGACGCAAATTATTCTAGTAAGTGTGTATGCTTATTTGATGATTTGTGTATGTAGGGCAAGGTTTGGCAAGTTTTGCCAAAAAAGTATGTCGAGCTCCCATGTCTGTAATGTTGAATCGATATCGTAATGGTAAACCATTAATTTGGCTATATTTATGCTGGACATTTTTGTCCTGTATCGAGTCTATGCTTCATGCTAAACTTAAAAAAATGAGAGCTTGGGGGGTAGTTTTGCTTCCAGTCGATTGTGTCCAAAACTATGCAATTCGGAGTCGAAAAACAACAAATATGTGTCTTTTATGCAAATTCAAACAAACGAAACCGTTTGAAACGATATGCGATAGCAATTTTCCAAATGAAAAATTAATATATCACAGCAAATGAATGTTTCTCTGAGACCTTCCAGATAAAATTGATTTGATCAATATGTGGATATATTGTCATACAGGCAGCTTGACAGTGACTGCAAGGGCGCAACGACCGAATAGTTTAGCCAGCATGCGAATGAGAAAGTAAAGCTGTTTTTTTAACCAAACCGAGTTGTGTCTTTCGGCCGTGCCGCTTACCGCTTATGCTCACGGATATGGCTACGAGTGTGCGGTTTCATATTGTAATGGCAGGAGTCGACCCCACATCGACCCAATTGCTCGCAGACGGCGCTTCGGACCGATTCACTGCGTCCGGACTTTTGCAACTACGTGCGACTGTCACTACATATTATTACAACTATCACATCGTCATCACGTTCGGTTGTCGCGCGTTCACATTTCGCACGCTGTCGACGTTGCACGCATATATATTCCTACCACTCATACACTCACACGTGCGGATACATATAGAATACATGTGGCAGCTTTCAGATTCGTGCCAAGGAAAGTTTTATTATTGGCTCATTTCAGGAAAATGTCGGCAGATCCGTGCGGTTTGGCCAGCCGGATAAAATACGTGCCGTGCCGATGTGAATCCTGTGCGCGCCGAAGTGTGAGTGTGTCTAGATTCTAGATCACGCCCAGCGAAAAGGCACCGACGTTAATAGTGATATACGACATTAGAACCTAACACATTTCGACCACGCAGACACGTTAAACGACAGATAATCCCTCCGATGTTTAAATTGGAAAACATGTTTGAAACTTGGAATGTTGAATTCCGACGTATTATCCCAGAACGCCCGAGAATTATATTCGTAGAAAAATTTTGTAAAGTGAAACATACATGCATTGGTGTCAACATATTTCTTAATCCGGAACTCGCATATTGAAGATGTTTTCGATGCGCGAATACTAAATAGCACGCACATTCACCCGTGAACGGCGCGCCGAATTATTTCCATTTAAAAAAATGATCGTGATATTGTAAATAGATCTAATATCATAAATCCGACATAAACGCAAATTAATTTATTCACAAAGTGCTTAATCTACTTCAACCAGCCAGCGAGTTGACATTGTAGTATTCTACAACAACACGCAAGTTCACAGTGCACAGAATTGTTGTTTGCATAATCAGTGCATTCGTCCGCGCAGAGGCACTCACTCACACGAGTGCAAGCAGTCCGGTGTCAACGTGCGCATTTCCCGGGACTCGAGCGCCGTGCGACGATCACGACGACGACGTCGCCATAACGCAACGAACTGTAACTTGTCAGACGTGTCTCAAGTGGATATCACCAGAAATGCGCACGAACGGAGTCGGATACATTTTCCGCTGCGTATCCGGCAACTCTGTAGTTATTCGCATCCTCGTGTACAAATACACACATACTGGCACAGCACAGACACGACATGGTTGTCCGTCAGTCAGTATAATGGATCATGCGGTGACAATGGCAGCATGCGTATTATGTTAATCCTCTGGCCATGCAAACATATTACGGCCGATAGTTTCGGACGCCATCGTTGTCGTCCTTGTTATCCTGTCGAATATGCATAAATATGTACGCAAATTTATGACTGCAATATGAACACCTTCACAAGAACACTATCACCGCTCCTTCGCAAACAAAACGTCAATGGTGTATGTGGATTATTTAATCCGTGATTTGTCAAAACGATACCTCGTGCTCGACTCTCGTATTTAAGCCAGGTGTAATCGGATTGAAAACGTGCCCGAGGTGCTGAATTTGGATTTGTGCCAACCGGTCTCGACAAATTGTATTATGTAATATTGCGTGAAGTTTAAATTGTGACGCACACACTAACACATACCATAACCGATTGCATATTAAGTCACAGTTAAAGTATGGCTTTATTTTATTGAATCAGTTGCAGCGTGCTGGATTATGTATTATGCAAATTAACACGGCAATTCGTTCATTAATCATGTTGAGACATGTGTAGCAATACTACAACAAATTAAATTCAGCCGTTACCGTTGTTCGGGTTACCGTACCAAAGCCTTCCGCAGCCATCGTCACTGCTGCTTCAAAACGGACATATGAATCAGAGTTCCAGTGGCTCACATAATATCACTGAACTGCGAAAAGTTTCGACCAATTGGGTGCACTGTATCACTGCAAAAATTAACGTTATGGATAAAAACATCAGTGCTATTCATGCATCAATTTGTAGAGAAATTACTCCACAAATTTAACACTTAAACACAATCTTAAAAATGTAATTATGATTACTAGCTCTAAATTATTCTTATTACTAGCGCCTGAATGGTTGGTCAGTAGTCGATTCAAGTTGAGACTTATAGCGTGACGTGCCGTGCAAATGCATCGCTCAGCTGATGGTGGGCTGTTTTCGCTTTCTATAATTCCGCACTATCGCAACCATCGTACTGGCATTGATAAAGTCATGCCATCCATCTGACGCACTTAAATCATGTGCCCTGCTCCAACTCCAAGAGTTTATGTGCGCATGTGTCTCTGTATGTGTGAGGTTTTGCCGAAAGCCCTTTTTCCGTGAGTGCGTGTCTGCGCAAACACCGTGAGGCAAGCAAGCCACATAAGTGGTCACATGCGATAGATCCACCCGCACTCGTAGACGCGTGCGTATATCTTGTTGACAGGTAAGTGGCATTAAAGAGTTCCATCGCGCGTGTCTTGTGGAGACGCAAAGACATCGTATACTTCGTACATTCATATATGTTTTAACTACATTATCTCGGGTCACGCATTGTGGAAATAGCAAGAATTGGCTGTGTATGTGTTTTTTCGTTTGAGAATGTACTATACGTGCGTCCGTGAGCTCTTTCGCATGTTATCAGAATTACACGCCACACACCGTGCATCAGCAATCACAAGCGGAATGATAGGCTTCGGTAGTAATTAGCGATTCGTCTCCCAAAACAAAGAGTTTGTGAATGCCATTATTATATTGGATATTGTCTAACATTGTGTGAAATTGTGTTTGAACATGCAGCAAAAAGATGCACACCACTGGCGATAAAATCGCTGATCCATTTATGCAGAAGAGCAAATAATTACAAAAGCACTGAGAAAAACAATCAGAGACAGACGGTTTGTAAGACGTGAATACTGTGTGGTGGTTGTGTAACACGCCTTTTACAAAACTCTCGCCGGCTGCTCGTCAACGAAAAACAAAGATGATGCTCGCTCTTTTTCCGGGAAAGGACCCAGATTTATGGTTGGTAACTGTCGTCTTGATGTTTGGCATGGCGACTGTTTTTTCTGTGGTTCTGAAAAAAAAATGTCCAGGTGTGAATTTATTTCAATGTTTGTTGACACTTAGATCTAAGTTATACAAATCGACCAACCTTTCACAAGCTGTTCGGAAAGACCCTTCAAAGTGTAACCCATCACAACGCCAACAAATATCGCTTTCACCCAAATACTGACCGTTTGTACAAAGCACATGCATAAATCCCAGTTAAGCCCCGATGCCCACAAACAATAGATATGCGCGAATTTCATACTTGCAGCCTGGTGAGTCTGCAGTCACCGGACAACAACGCCAGCCTCATTCTCAATGGCAGCCATCGCCATCATCATCCTTCCACCCCACGTTCCCACTCATCCGGTACGTGACGCATTAGCGACGCATAGTGATCATCATTCCCCATCAGGCCCATACACTTGGTCGCATGATGACGCACTCCTTTTCGCACGAGACGACCACCACCAGCAGCAACAAAAAATGAGATATATCAGTCAGTGTCTTGGTTGTGTGGTGCTCGTGGTCGGTCGGCCAGTCCGGACGACCGGAGACATTTGCTGGCCGACATTACGAGCGCCACGTTTATTTCTGCCTGCACACCAATTGCCTCGCGACCTTTGAATCATTCATCAGGTTTCGCACGAACGCACTAAATGACACCGTCATCGACGATGCCCGAACAGTAACAAAAAAGTGCATAAACATAGAGAGAAAATAATGGTGCGTGCGTATTGCGACATACGACGGATCGATCTCGTGAAGGTGTAAACGTAAACTCGTTAAAGTTAGACCGCAAACCATTTTGATTTTCTACGCGGTGTCCGTCGATCGAATAGTTTCAACAGTTGCGCACAGAGTTGTAGGACTGCTCCGGTGTCGTGGCAGTTCGCAATAGTGTCATCGAAATTCGAATTTCAGCAAGTACGTAGACTGTGACTGTGCACACATACACTTCAAACACGTAGCGTGAGTATCGTCGGTCATCTTCCTGATTTGGTCCCGGTCCTAGTGATCCGTTGCGACGAAACTCCATCGACCGCACATGGTGATGTGCGGTCATCATATAATTCAAGAAAACGCAATGCAGTTTCGTCTTGAAAGGCCGCACATGAACGTATTACAGTTTCTCTTGTGCAGAGTGTAAAGGCCTATGCACGGATAGGTAAAGATTCACATATGAAACGGTATATTCACATATATTTATTATATTTAAAAATCGCATACTGTCGCAGAATGTTCATTCGAATAAATATAGATACGCAGCTTGGTTGGCGTATAATGGGTAGTGTGTAAGTGCGCTTTATGTGCATGTGCATGTGTGGCTTCGTAAGGACGGAGACTCTGCCAACGTACAAAAATACTATGAGCAGTGCTAACTCTGAACTTGGTATACAATGAAATTGGTACCCAACTGTGTGCTTTCGTATTGTATGTGTGAGTTTGTGATTCCAGGCCAGGTCTGGGCAGCAGGTCAGTCACCGAAACCGCTTCGTCGTCTGCTGAGCGAATGCCAAACAAAATATATATATTTGCCAGACCGTACATAAAATGTTGTCAGCAGAGAGTCAATTAATTATCGGTTCGGCAGCCAAGCCACCGTTGAGGCTGGCGCGACAGGATTTCATCTAGCATTTCGTCTTGTGGGCTGTAATAGGCGACGTCGAACTTTCGGACGTTGTTTCCGGCATTTTCGCAGCTCTGATATGATTTCGTGTTTGATCTCACCGAAGTGCGCGCTCAAAGGTAGTCCAAGTTTTCCGATTTATTTGAATTCGATTCAAATATAATATAATGGAATTACTGTATAGTCGAGACTCGAATTGCAAAGAGACAATTGGAATTCGGAAATTAAACATGCTACACTATGCGTAGGGATATCTAATAAGCTTGCAAGGGTTCGCTATGTGCTTGTGAACGAGGATCGACTTTCGGCGTTGAACCGAAAAGAATGTCAATATAGCGTGCATAAAATCCCCGTGTGTGTGTGTGCACGCATTTTCGGACCGAGTTTATCCAGTGAAAACCATTTGAATTCAACCCTTTTCCCAACACGCCCGACCACCCCACACCATTCATCCGTTCGCTCGCGCACAAAACTTTATACATACTGTTCTTTTCGGTTCTTTATAAATAAATTCTCAATGTTTGTTTCAAGCAAACACTCATTCGCTGCCAGCCGGTCTCTCCGATAAGTGCAATGTTATGCGGAGCATGGCGTCGACGCGTCGTTGTCGCTGCTGCCAATGGGCGGGTGTGAATTTGTATGTGTCGCCCAGTGTGTCTGTGTGCGTGTTTTTCTTCCGAGGCGACAAATGAAAAGTTATGGTGCGTGTTTCGACACATGTTTGTACTTCGTCGGGTGAGCGGCGGTATGCGGCTTCATTTCACATGACACACACAGAACGAAAGAAATATGCGCATAATGTGCACCCACACAATGCTCGCGATGGAGTGGCGGATTTGTATGCTGAGCACACGGCGGAGTGTAGAAAATTCAATTTTCCAATGTTCGTTAATCATTACGTCTGCCCGTGTGTGCGTTGCATGTGCATGCACAGCATTTCGGGAAAAACAAAAGTTGGCACAACACACGCGTGGCGCGTGTGGTTTGACGACAGACGACGACGACGACGACTTTGGCAAGCAAATTCGGTATGCAGAGCACATCGCTAGCAGCCCGTGAACATTGCAATCATGACGAGAAGACCGACGACGGCTATCGCTGTTAGCTGATGTTTTTCGCGCGAGGCTC
>JANTBZ010083672.1:5158-19109 GCA_024741255.1 Exechia fusca | reverse complement strand
TATAGTTGACTCAAGTCGGATACAATGAACTAATAATAACATGTGACGCCCCAGCCCTTTTTCCTGTTTTATTGAATTTCTGAGCTGTGCAATGGTTACAAATGATGGAAAAAAAAATTTAAAAAAACTCGAAAATGTATGTTGGGAACGGGAACTAGGGCCTTGAAAAAATTGATTATTCTCTTAATATCTTCAGCCTAAAACATTAAAAACGGATTTCATCATATCAGATGATGTTGGACATTACCGCGCATCGGTAATGTTTACCGGTGTAAACGAAAGTTTGACATAACAGTCAAAATAAGTTTAAATTTGTTTTCAAATCACATAATAGTCACAAATGCGTTATAAGCAAGGCCCGGAACTTGAGGTAAGTAAAAGTGCGTTTTACGGCCGTAAAATAAAGTCTAAAAACTGTGAAAATGTGTCTAAAAACAAGAAAAAAAGAGTCTAAAAATCAAAATTTTCTCGATGACTTCGTAAAAATGGTTTTAAAGACGTAGTGAAAATGGGTTTCCTCACAATAATCGCCCTAAGCTAATCATTTGCATGGATAATACTGTTTTGCATTACATTTTTTGTATATTTCCAGAGAAATAACAAACATATTTGAGAATGTTTTTTCTACAAACTTATTAGCGTTTTTTTATTCTTCAGTTACCAGTATGCAATTTGATGAAAACGTGCTAAAGGGCCTAAAAAGGGCAAAAAGGGTCTATAAATATTGGAAATGAAGAAAAATTGCGAAAAATGGTAAAAATGGAATATAGATAGATGAAAAAAGGCCTAACGTCCAAAAAAAGGACAAAAGGGGAAAAAGGGAATTACAAGTATTGTTCATTTTAATCGTACGGAAATGTGAAGCATAGTCGTGGTTACAAATGTTCTGTAAGGGATTACGGGATTTTCCCTCAACTTCCGAGCCTTGGGTATAATCGTTCTCAAAGCCTGAATGGTTTATTCCAATTGATCACGCTCATAAGTGTTATTTCTCACTAAACGACCACATTTCATAAAAAGACGGGTTCGACGATAGAAAAGTTGAATTTTGTTTTACGATTAATTAAAGTATAAAAAAAGTATTCTATAAAGAAAACTGTTTTTCAATAGCTGCAATCGCCTTGCCCATGGCGTTGTCATGCGGTATGGTACGTGTTATAAAAGAAGCCACATAAAATGGACGTTGAGTCGGTTCTGTAAACTATTTTTTATTTGATTTCTTTGTCCAGTAGCTTCAAATGTATCGCCAAATTTCTCTCCAGAAGAAAGGTCTTTAATACTATAACTAATAGGAATCCGTGAATACAATATTTGTTGCATACAAATGCACTATGATGTACTTGTAACGGCATCTTTGTAGTTGTTGATGAGCGCCGGCGGATGATGTCGGTGGCGGACGCGGCCGCCACATTTCGCGAAAACGATAGGCGAGACGAGTTTGAAGCGCGCGCGACCGCGTGTTCACTGCGATTGAGAAAACTTTTTTCGCACTCCATTTTGTGCTAAAACTTTTTCCCGATTGGAGTACGTTCCTATTTTTCTATGTTCTATATTCTATGTCCTATGTTAATCCCTACAAATGCGCGATGTTCTCTCGCGTAACGAGTATCTGACGTTTTAAACTTACAACTATTTATAAGCTGTTACTATATTTGGCGCGCACTTTGTTACCCTGCCTTTGTTTCCCTGCCTATAAATACCCTGTAAATCTTTGTCTGTCTTCTGTTCGATCAAGTCAAAGGACAAGACCAACTCAGTAAGTTTCTTATAAATGTACCCTACCTACCTGTATGAATATTAATAAATCCTAATATTTCCTGCAGAGTTTTAATCTGCGGAACCTGCATTCTACGACGGAATCTTGTTTTTGATTTAAAACCGAGGAACGGTTTTGGCGATCAGACGATCGCAGTTGGAGACGCCAACATCTTAAAACTTGAGTTGAAATCTACTGCGAATGTACCTCAGTAGCGACCCTATATTCGGAAAGAAACGCCCTTCCGGAAGCATCGACGTGACGCTAAACGGAAGCCCAGCGCCAAAGGCTCAGAAAACCGAATACAACGGTCCGACCACCCGAAGCAGGATGGAACAAGCAAAGAATGGGCAACCGGTCCAGCCCAATGGCGCCTCAACCTCAACCCAGAGCAACATCATCAACGCTCCCCCATCCCAGTCCAGTTCCTCGCTTCCCGGGCTCTCCCAGGCCCAACCCATCATCCAACCTGTCCAGGCCACACCGCCCGTCGACACCATGGCCGAAGTCATGAGGCAGATGGGCCTGATGATGCAGACGATGCAGAAAGACAACGACGCCCGCGAGCAGCGTCATCAGGCAAATTTATTGGCCGAACTCTCCAAGCGCGATGCAAAAATCGAAAAAAGACTCACCGAGGTGCAGCAACAACTCACCGCCGTCGAACAACACAATGCCGAAGCGACGCAAACCTCGTCGTCAACTGGCGCCGCCTCACTGCCGTCCACGTCCACGGCACATTCGGCTGCAACGACGCACGCACTCGCAGCTCCGCCGGCAACGACACCGGCGCCCGCTGCAAATCAGACGTCCGCTCAGTCACAGGCGTCCGCGTCGACACCAGCTCCAGCGGCCACGACGGCCACGTCCATGCCGGCGCAGGAACGCGCGCCAACCTCGGCAGATGATACACAGACGACACACATGCAGCAAGCCCCCAACTCCGTCGCTGCACCGCAACAACTGGCCGCGCCGCAGGTCACAAATCCAGTACTGCAGCCAATGCTCGCGCCCTCGAACACAGTCTCAGCACAGCAGCAACTGCTCGCGCCGCAGATCACAATCCCGCCGCCGCAATCATCGATCTACAACACATTCGCGACGAGCTCCTCACAAATGGTTTATCCCCAGACACCCTCACTTACCATGAACAGCCCATTCCTTGGATTTGGAGAGATGCCCAGCGCTTCGACATGTCCACCAGTCGCCCCAATGCAGCAGACAGCAGCACAGTTCCTCCCGAACCCATTCGCGCCCCAGTGGTCACCGCAACTCAGCGGCATGCCCAGTCAGCAGACGTCGTCCGCGCCACTCGTGTATCAGCAGCCAACCGCAATGTACGCTCCGCAGCTCGCCCAGCACCTCGCCCAAAACAACCAGCAAGCGCCGTCCGCACCGCAACAGCAGTTCGCTCCGCAATTCGCCCAACCGTCCAGCAGCCAGTTCCAGCACCCGAATCCGTTCGCCTCACAACCAGTACCGACACTGGCAGCCTCGGCCGCAAGCTCCCTCGCATCCGTCGTACCGCTGCTCGGACGGACGATCCTGGAGCTCCCAACGTTCGACGGGAGCCCAGAAGAGTGGCCCCAGTTCATCACGGAGTACCGGCAATCGACAGCCATCCACGGGTACGACGAAGTGGTGAACACCAGACGGCTGCGGAAGTGCCTGCGGGGAGAAGCAAAACAGAACGTTCAACATCTGACAATGTACCCTCAGATCGCCGAAGAAATCATTAGAACGCTTCAATTCGGGTATGGTCGACCCGAACAACTAGTCGGAGTGCAACTGAGGCGCGCGCGCGCGCTGAAGCCAATCGGCGACCACGAGCCGGAAAAGCTGGTGCAGTACGCGCTCACGGTACGGAGCGTCGCCGCATATCTGAACATCGACGGAAATCGGCAATACCTGTCCAACCCAGAACTACTCGAGGAGCTGGTCGCCAAACTACCACCATCAGAACGGACTAACTGGGGACGCTTCGTGAGGCAGCTGCGCTTCTACCCAACGATTATCGATTACTCTGCTTGGGTGATCGATCTAGCAGATGCAGCACAAGTCGGATCGGTAAGAACCAGTGGAGCGCAATCAACAGTTCATCATCGCGCAGGCCACAAGAAAGAAAAAAAGACCGATTACCTGCTGGCTGTCAGCGCATCAGACGAAAACGACCAGGAATGTGCACTCTGCGCCAAGACCGGACACTCGATGCTGCACGAATGCGAGCAGTTCAAAAAAATGCCAGTGGACGAGCGATGGCAGCTGATCGTGCGAGAAAAACGATGTTTCTCGTGCCTCAAAACCGGTCACACGACGGCCAACTGCGAAAGGAAGCGCAAGTGCGGACTGCAGCAATGCGAGAAACCCCACAATCGACTGCTGCACAAAGGCGGTGAAGCAAGCGGCTCGCAGAGGGACGAGGGGAAGGCATCAACATCGAGGAAAGCTCCAAACAAAGCAAACGCAGCGGCCGAGCCTGCCTGCTGTATGCAGGCTAATAAACACGCCACACTGTTCCGCACGCTGCCGATTACACTTCACGCGAACGGCGCACAAGTCCGCACGTACGCCATGTTCGACGAGGCGGCGTCAGTGACTTTGCTAGACGAGGACCTGGCCCAACAGCTGCGCCTCAGCGGCAAACGAGAGCCACTGAAACTGCAGTGGTACAACGACGACGAAAAGGCCGAACCGTCTCGCCGAGTGTCCGTCGACGTCAGCAGTGTCAACCCGTTTGCGCCCAGACACAAGCTCGAGAACGTCCGTACAGTGACGAACCTGCGCCTCCCCACCCACAACGTCGACATCAGCAGCCTCACCCATTCGCACCCGCATCTGACGTCCCTGCCAATCGCCGACGCCAGCGATGTCCGCCCGAAGATGCTCATCGGCCTCGAGCATATGCACCTCGGCCAAGCTGAAGAGGAAGTCCGCGGACCATCTGGCGGCCCGACAGCCACCAAAACGAAGCTGGGATGGCTGGTATACGGCCCGTGCGGTATTCCGGACTCCAGCGCTGAAACGTGTCTGCTGATGGCCGAACCGGAGGACGTTCTGGGGAAACTGCAGCAAACCGTAAAGGACTACTTTACGACCGAGAACTTCGGGGTAAAACTCCCAGAACGCGACCTACTGTCGAAGGACGAGCAGCGGGCGCGGGCGATCCTGGCCGCCACCACCAAACGAATCGGTCGTCGGTTCGAAACCGGCCTGCTCTGGCGACGCGACGACGTGCAGCTGCCCGACAGCCGCTCCATGGCCCTGAGTCGTTTGCGGGGGGTGGAGAAGAAAATGGCCCTAGACGCTGAATACGCGGCGAGGTACATCGCCAACATCGACGACTACATCGCGAAGGGATACGCAAGGAAGCTGAGCGCCGCCGAAGCAGCTCGGACCGGCCCACGTACGTGGTATTTGCCCCACTTCGGCGTAATCAACCCGAGCAAACCCGGAAAACTGCGGCTCGTGTTCGACGCTGCCGCCGCTGTGGGAGACGTGTCGCTGAACTCATGCCTGCTGAAAGGACCTGACGCTCTGCTATCGCTTCCCCTCATAATGGCGGCGTTCCGGATGTCTCGCATCGGCGTATGTGGAGACATACGAGAAATGTTTCACCAGGTTATCATCCGCGCCGAAGACCGGGACGCGCAGCGGTTTCTGTGGCGCCGCGGCGACACTTCGAAACCTGTCGACACGTATGTCATGGACGCGATGACCTTCGGCGCGGCGTGCTCGCCGTGTTCGGCGCAACACGTGAAAAATACCAATGCAGACGAGCAGGTGAACGACGATCCTCGAGCGATCAAGGCAATTAAAGATCGGCATTACGTTGACGATTACGTAACGTGCTTCGACACGGCGGAGGAAGCAATCGAAATCACACGCGCGGTTGTGCGGATCCACGAGGCGGGCGGATTTGAGCTTCGGAACTTTGTTTCGAACTCACCTGAGGTGCTGACTGCGCTGGGGTGCACGTCCACGACGTCCGCTGTCAGCTTGCCGCACGCCGAACCCAACCACGACAAAATCCTTGGCATGTACTGGGACACCGACGAGGACGTATTCACGTTCTCCTTCCACTGCCACAAAATCGACGCAGCCGTCGCCTCCGGGGAGCGGCCGCCGACCAAGCGTGAGATGCTGAGCGTCACCATGTCGACGTTCGACCCGTTCGGCATCCTGGGCGACTTCACGCTGCATGGGAAGCTGATGGTGCAGGACCTGTGGAAGATGGGAATCGGATGGGATGAGCCAGTGGAAGCGAACATGCTGATACGGTGGCGGCAGTGGCTCGCCGAAGTCAAAAACATTTCTCGATGTCGCGTTCCCCGGTGCTACTCGGCAGAACTACGAACAACCAAGAACCTCCAACTACACATATTCGCCGACGCCAGCGAATCAGCCTTTGCGTGCGTGGCGTACTGGCGCGTTCAACTCACCGATGGATCACATGACGTCTCCTTCATCGCTGGAAAGGTCCGCTGCGCGCCGACGAAGCTGCTGTCGATCCCGCGCCTCGAGCTCCAAGCAGCCGTGCTGGCGACCAGAATGTTGAGCAGCATCCTCGCCTGGCACGAGGAGCTCCGCCCGAAGAAGGTGGTGCTCTGGACCGACTCCAAGACCGTGATGTGCTGGATACGCTCCGACCACCGGCGCTACAAGCCGTTTGTGGCTCATCGCATCGCCGAGATCCTCGAGTCGACCGAGGAGCGGAGCTGGAGATGGATATCGACGGTCGACAACGTCGCAGACGACGCGACGAGGGCGAAGCAGCCACCCCGATTCGACCCGGACAGCAGGTGGCTGAACGGGCCCCCCTTTCTGCGGACGGACGAGTCGACCTGGGCGGCGCAGCCTGCAGACCTCCAGCTGCCGGAGGACGACGTCTCCGAAGTGCGGACCGGCCACGTGAACGTCACACAGGAAGCTCCGCCGGGCCTGTTCACCACGAACTCCTCCTTCTCCAAGCTGGTGCGGGCCGCCGGAAGGAGCGTGCGCTTCGTGCAGCTGCTGCGCAAGACGACGCCGAAGCCAACGGGAGAGCTGCGTTTAGAAGAAATAGAGAAAGGTGAGCGTTTGTTATTAATCATGGCACAAGCAGAGATGTATCCGGAGGAGAGGAAGGCACTGATGGAGGGACAGTCGGTGGGGAAAAGCAGCACCATCTACACGCTCTCGCCGTATCTGGACGACGACCAGCTGATCCGTGTGAACGGCCGAATCAACTCGGCGCCCGTTGATGATGACGTAAAGCGGCCAATCATTCTGGCGAAGCGCCACCCACTCACAGAACTGATTGTCGCCCACCACCATCGGCTGCAGAAGCATCAGAACGAGGACTCCGTGATATGTGCAGTGCGCCAACGCTTCTGGGTGCCCCACCTGAGAACGCAAGTACGACGAGCGGCAAGTGCGTGTCTGTTCTGCCGGCACAGGGCGGCGACTCCGGCGGCGCAGATGATGGGGCAGCTGCCAGCAGATCGACTGACGCCGAACGTGCGTCCATTCACGTTTACAGGGCTCGATTACTTTGGCCCGGTGAACGTTACGATCGGTCGACGGAAGGAGAAACGCTGGGTGGCGCTTTTCACGTGTCTGACCGTGAGAGCGGTCCACCTGGAGCTGGCGCGCGACCTCTCTACGGATGCGTGCATCCTTTGCATTCGCAATTTTGTCAACTTGAGGGGCACCCCGCGCCGCATCCGTTCGGACAACGGCACGAACTTCGTGGGCGCCAAGAAGGAGCTGCGCAATGCCGTCAACGATCTTGACGTCGACGCCATTCAGCGGGAGTGTACCAGCCGAGGAATCGAGTGGCTCTTCAACAGCCCGGCCAACCCGGAGGCCGGCGGGTGCTGGGAGCGGATGGTGCGAAGCGTGAAGACGGTGCTGGCTGTCACTCTTCGCGAAGCAGCGCCGCAGGTGGAGACGTTGCGGAGTCTGCTCATAGAGGCTGCGAACCTGGTGAATTCGCGGCCGCTCACCCATGTGCCCGTAGACAGCGCCGCGGCAGAGCCGCTGACGCCAAACCACTTCCTTGTCGGCGGCAGCAACCCGACACTGCCGCCGACCGAAACCGAGGAGAAGCTGCACTGTCTTCGCAAGCAGTGGGCCATCTCACAACAGATGGCCAACTGCTTCTGGCGTCGATGGATTCTTGAATACTTACCGGATCTGACACGACGGACGAAGTGGCATGCCGACGTCCCACCGCTTATTTATTTATTTATTTATTTATTCATAATTCTCGTATTACACAACATTATGTTTTGGTGTAAACATAAATAGTGTATACAGGATAGTCTTGATTTGGTCGTGTGAAGGCATGGTGCAGTGTTGGTGGGCAGGGCAGTTGTTGGGCAAGGTGTAGTGATGTGCGTTGTATGTGGCGAGTGTGGTGAGAAAGTAACAATGTATGATGTTCATATATGGTATGTTGGTCTAGAGTCTCATATCTAGGATGTTGATTGCATTGTAGTACTTGTAGTAGCGTGTGTATGTATTATAAGATTTATTTGCTAGAGTTCATAAGATCAGGTACATTATCGTGTCCAAATTGTTGGATTGCCTAATAGTGATTTGAGTTTAGAAATAAAGGATGTTACATTAGTAATAGTGTGAAGGTCATATGGCAGTCTATTCCAGATTTTTATGCTTCTTATGAAGAACATTCCATCATATGCAGTGTGTAAATTGCGTAATGGAACAATGGTACGCGTTCTTACTGATCGTGATTGTTTTATGCGTTGAAGAAGGAATGTAGGGCTATGCTGATTACGTATCTTCAAAAGTTGGCGACAAGCAGCCAGATCAAAGTATTGGCTAAGTGTGCAGCCTAGAATTTTAGTAGAGTATTGGCTTATATGATCTCTGTATCGCAGTCCGAAGACAAAGCGAGTACAGGAATTAAGAGCTTTTTGGAGTTTGTTCTGAATGGCAGCAGTGCGGCAACTGTATACAGTATTTCCATAGGATAGTATCGGGACGATTAGTGTCTGAACAAGACGTAAACGCGTTGCAATTGGCAGGGCCCACCCTATTTTTCTTAGTCGACTTATGGATCCATAGATGGAGTTGCAAGTTTTATGGATGTGCTCATCCCATTGCAGGCGCTCGTCAAACCAGACACCTAGGTTTTTAGCAGATGACACAAATGGGATGGCGTCGCCATTTAGAATGAGAGTAGGCAATGATCTGTTTACAAGTGGTTTCCTGGAGAAGAGAATTGAGGTCGATTTCTTTGGATTGATAATCAGATCATTGCTATTGGCCCATTGGTATGCTCTTTCGAGGTCCTGATTTAGGTTAGTTATCATTGATTCACTATGTTGTTCTGGACACGTGGCCACTAGTTGTACGTCATCCGCATACAGATGACATCTGGAGTGTTTGAAGTGCGCAGGAAGGTCATTAATATAAAGAGAGAATAGAAGAGGCCCAAGTACAGATCCTTGCGGCACGCCTCTAGTAAGATTGCCTGTGTTTGATATATCAGCTGTCTGAGTTACATACTGCAACCTATCATGGAGATAACTGGAAAGTAATTTCGTTGCACTCGATGACAGTAAGAAGTTGGTTCTCAGCTTGCGTAAAAGAATGTCATGATTTACTGTATCGAAAGCTTTTGTGAAGTCCAGAAGAACCAAAGCTCCTATGTGTTTCTTATCAAGACTCTCTCTGAGAACCTCGGAAACATCTATTAAAGGGGTAGAAGTACTACGGTTAGCCCTGAAGCCTGATTGCCATTGAGTGAGTAGTCCTCGGCAGGCCAGGTGTTCCTGGATCTGGTCCGCCATAAGGCGTTCTAGTCCTTTTGATAGATATGGTAGTATACTTATGGGTCGGAAGTCTCCTGGCCTGATTGGGTTGCTAACTTTCGGTATCGGGATTACTTTGGCTGTTTTCCAAGATGTAGGGAAGCTTGAGGTTGTTATAATGCTATTAAAGATGTGTGTTATGTAGGTGGCCACAAATGGAAGTATAAGCTTAATAAACTTTGGCGGAATGTTGTCATTTCCAATTGCATTCGACTTGATGCTCATAAGAGTCTTAATAGTTGCTTCAATTGTTGTGTTACTCAAAGAGAATGCATCATTGGAGAATTCAAGGTCAGCACTGGATACATTTCCATTAGTGTTACCGGGGCAGTTAATGAAATGAGCATTTAGTTCAGACGAGCTTATGGATCCATGATTCACAGGAGATTCCTTGTAACCTAAATCTTTGATATTACGCCACAGGTCCCGACTGTTGAGACTAGGAGAGAAGCGTGAACTGTATTGTTCTTGTAAGATTACATTCTCCATTTGGACCACTTCAGACCTAAGAGACTTATATCGATTCCAGTCCTCTACTAGTTGCAGTCGGCGCCAGCGTTTATGTACTAAATCTCGCCTCATACAAAGTTCGTCTATTCTACTATCACGTTTCTCAGTTACTGTAGTTCTAACTTCTTTGAGCGGAACATGTTTGTCGAACAAGCTTAAGACAAGTCTGTTGAAGAGTTGAACCTGATCGTCTGGTTCTGACATAGAGTATAACAGTTCCCACGGTAGGGAGTTCAAATCAGCGTCAAGTTCTTGAAGGTTTATGTGTTTATAGCTCCGATAGAATGTTTTATCAGTAGATGGGCAAGTAGTTGGTAGGTGATAAGAGACAACAAGCAGATCGTGATGCGAAATTCCAGGCAGATCTAACTGATCGATCATTCGTACTCGATCAGGACTATTACTTATGGCAAGATCTAAGCAAGATGGAGTTGAATTAGGTTTAAAGTGTGTTGGAAGATTGTTCACAACTACTGAGCCTGATTGACTCAGGCGCTCAGCAAATTCTTGAGTGCAGGCATTGTCTGTTAGCATATTAAGATTGAAGTCACCCATGACTAGGATATCTTCTTGCGTACTATTGTCAATGATTTGACTAAGGGTTTCGAAGTTTCTCGAGTTATCAGGTGGGTTATATACACAACCGATAAGGCATGATGACACCGAGCTTGATATTTCTACAAAAAGGTGTTCAAATGCTTCATTCGCCGATGATGAGTTCCTAACAGTGTAACAGAGATCAGATCTGACATAGATAGCAATTCCGCCTCCACAAGTCTTATTTAAGCGATTTCGGTCATGTCTTATTATGTTATATCCATTGAGTTTTACCATTTGATCAGTGTGCACTTGTTTTAACCATGTTTCAGTAACACAGATGACATGTGGAGCTATGCACTTGAATAATTCTCTAATTTCATTCATTGAAGGGTACAAGCTACATGAATTGAAGTGACATACATTGAAGTTATTTTGTTTGTCAGCCAACATAGACCGCAGCACCACACCGCCAAGATGACTACTTCTTGGCTGGCGTGCAAACATGCTAGCGATCCGCTCCGCCCAACAGTTGCTTGATGCAGGGTGGAGATTGATGATGTTAGTGATAAATTGTGGATTTGACAAGACATCAATGTGATTAATCACATGATGTCTAAAAGGAGTGTTAAGTGGGTAATTAATTATAATTTTCATTTGTGATATATGCGATTATGTATGCAAAAGTTATATGGTTATGATTTTGAAAGATGAATATGAGAGACATGATATGATAGACAAGATGTACTACGATTTACATAGAATGAGTAAAGGTGATGAATGAATATGTGATATTTTATGGTAATTGAGATGATCATTGGTTTTTATTGTTGCTAATGCTCGGCTTACCAACCCCAGACGGGCCAGCAACTGGAGCAGGCACAGACACCACCACTGGCACAGCTTTAGCTGCCTCTGTGGCAGCCCCATCCACGTCCATGCCCTGCTGAGCACGCCAAGTCTCGACTTCCTCGGGGGTGAAAGCGGCATCTTCCAGCTCCTCCAGCGACAGGATCGGGCGACGTTAGGAGCCATCTCCAACTAGGACGTACACCATTCCTTCACGGGTGGTTACACTCTGAATGCGGCCGTCCTTACGCATCGCCGATGCCTTTCGCCGTATCTCAGCGTTCTTGTGTGTCATGTTGTCAGACACAAAGATGCGGTTGTCGCCAGCATCCTTATATCCAAGTGCAGACAGCTTGACGCCCGCCTTGACCATGATGTACTTATGGAAGAACATCTTCTTCTCCCTCGCACTCTCGAATTTGACCATCATCAGTTCAGTCCTCGGGATGACGTGCACCGACTCTATCTTGGCAGGCTTCGGCCCGAAGTTGATCGCCTCTCCAATCTTGTTAATGATGCCAATTAGTTCGTCAGCCTTAGCATCCTTCTTAAGTGGAACTCCACTTATAACCACGTCAGTGCGGCGGACGAAGCGCTCAAACTTGTCCTCGAGCTTGGCCTTGCCAGCTTCAAGGTCAGCCACCTGCACCTTTACCGCCACCAGCTCGGCCTCAGACTTGTCTTGACGAGCTGCCAGAACCTCAACCATTTTTTTTGTCTCCGCCAGCTCGGTCTTGGTGTCGGCCGCAGCAGCATCAGCAGCGTCCTGCCGCACAGCCATCACCTTGATCGACTCCTTGGCCACACCAAGCTCCGCCAGGGCCGTTTTGGCATCAGCTGATGCGGTCATCACAACGTTCCTCGTCTTCCTTCCATCGTTCCGCAGCTCTTTCGATAGCGCGAGGAACGCCGCCATAATGTCCGAGTTTTTCGGCTCAGTCTTCCTCCGACGCTTCGACTCAGACTCGGCCGAGACGGAACTGTCGTTGTCAGACGTGCCAAGAAGGTCATCATCATCATCAACCACGTCCTCCATTGCCTTCTCCGCAGAGCGCTTGCTGCTGCCACCTTCCAGCGAGAGGCCGTCCAGCAGGGTCGTCGGAGTCGTGGCCAGAGCGGCAGACGAACCAGCGGAACTGACGGAGATCAACGGCAGCCGAGTTTTCGAAGCTGAGTTCGGATGCGAGCTCAGGCCAGCAACAACAGGGCCATCCTGGCGTCTGCAAGCGCAGATTGATCGATAATTATATATAGACTTATATATAGATAGACTTTACAATTGGATATCGATTGCTGAGAACACGACACCGTATAACAATGCCACTGGGACCGACATCAGTCGACACAACATCATCACATCTCTCTTCACGTGAGACTCAACACAATTATGGCACCAGACCCAGTTTCAAATGGATTATAACTAGATTTTGTCGTAGACTACATCTGAGTAAACAGTTTAGAAGTTAACAATTATAGTGAGTCGCACGTAAAACGAAATCCGAAGCTATGCCAACCAGTGCCTGCTGACATTATTCCCATTGACCTCGGTACCCGGCAACAAAAACACAGCACTTACACAGTCGCAGCAGCTTCAGGACTTGAATGGTTCTTGGGCGCTGACATTTCTCCTTTATCGGCAGCTGCAGAGACGACTGATTTGGGGGAGTGCTTCAGCGGCATCGTTGAGGAAATTAGGATGAGGGGCTCGAAGAAAAGCGTAGGTAGAAGCAGGTATGCAACCGGTGTGTATATCGACGAATGCGCGACGAGGGTTGTTTGTTTTTATTTGTTGTTGTTACATATAGGTTGGTGTGAAGCGAGGGGCGAATCACTCTTGCTCGAGGTGTACACCGAAAGTTGGCAGGGTTGCCGATCAAGGTGGATGTAGAGAAGATTATTTAGATATTCAAGAAAAAAGAAAGAAAACAAAAGAAAGCTTATCGAGAACCATTATCGATAGTCCATTCCGCCCTGCTAGTTCTGCATTCCAAGATTTATTTTTGTAGTACATCTTACGACCGGAATTGTCTGCATATGTGGCTGCCTCGGATCCAACATCAGCTGAGGACGAAATCATTATGGTATATATATAAATGGATAAATCGTAACAATCATTTATATTATCATTCATATCACTCATGTCATTCATCTGTATTTTGTTTTGTTGTGTTTCTTGTTTTGTTGTGTTTTTTGTTTTTTGTTTGGGGTACGCACACACAGCCGCTTTTGATGTCGCATAAGGCACTATTATGTACCACGACACGGCTACATGTGCGATTTGAGCTTAGCGCATGGGCCTACGGTCATGTCAGACGTGAATCCGACATACCGTAAGAGGTTAGTTGTTAATTTGTTAAGATTAGTAGTTAGTGAGTAACCCGTCAAACCAAGATTGTTCATATGAGAATTTGTGCTTGGTTGTCATAAATGCTCGCTCAGCAAGCAATTCCGAGGTACACTTTTAATAATACATTTCTTTGAC
>JANTBZ010083671.1:0-41746 GCA_024741255.1 Exechia fusca | reverse complement strand
CGTCTTTGGCTCTAAATATGTCAAAATCATGTTTTGTAAACTTATTAATGGAGCGTTTTGTATCGCACATTCCCAGCAAAAGGTCGACCATTCCGTGAGTATGAGACTTAGGATAGAAATATTTTCAACATAGTGCTCTATCAATAACGACAAGTTTTGGACCATTTACATTCTAAGCATTGGAGTCTCAAAGGTACAACATATGCTTGTTAACATATTAATGGCGACGACTGTATCATCCTTTCGACATAAAACTCTGAATATCGTCGCAATATTGTAGAATGGTGATCAACAAAATATACGACAGTTTTCCCTGAAAAAATTGTAGCCAGTCGAAGATGCCAAATCTAGACTTCGTAGTCATTCCTTTTAAATAAACACATTTCCCACCTCCATCCCACAAATACCCACCGACAACGAATACGAGTTCGAATATGAGCTCGCCCCACCGCCGCCGCCTTCATCCCCAACGCCCAGCGATCCGCTCGACACGTACATGAACTGCAGCAGCGTCATGCAGAAGCACTGCACATTGGGCCGCAGACACAGCAGCCGCAGCACGAAGCTGGCGGCGCTCGTCTGCTGGCAGGCGGCAATCATCGAGTTCATGCGCACGCGCATCAGCGGCGGCTGCAGATCGACCAGCCGATAGGCGGGCATCTTGTCGGCGTAGAGGGTGCACAGGACGGGGCATTCGGTGGTGTTGGCGGTGAAGAGGAACGGAGCCGCGGACATGATGCTCGTGTGTGTTTGCGTATTTCGTGTAAACAATTTCCGTTTATTTTTTGAGCACCGAACGTGCACCGTTTTCTTCGGGTGGTTGACGTTGACTGCTCTATACAAATGATATGAAGCATATGTGCCTACTAACTATTTTACGTAATCTAATAGATATCAAATTTGCAGTGTAGAAATTCGGTGCTTTGAGAAATATTAATTGGCAGGTGCATTTTTGGCTATAAATCAAAGTTATCTATATTCACCATATTCACCACTACCCGTATGGGTGAATATGGTTAGTGCGCATCTACTACCCTAGCTCAATAATTTGAAACATACACATATAGTTCAAGGATAATGAAATTGTGCACAAATATTTTTCATTGACAAAAATATTCGTTCGTACTTGACCACAGGCAAGACTTTTCATCAACGATACTGTTGAATATTATAAAAAAATGTTCATTGAACAAAACTGCATCACTACATATTTTGTATGACTTTTATTTATCCTAAAAAGTACAATTTCGTGTATATTTCAATTTAATGAGCTAGACTAGTATATTGTGGTGGTTAAAGTAAATCAATAAACCATATTATCAATATCTAAGTAGTTTTTTTTTCTTCAAATTTGTATTCAATTATTACGATTGTAATGGCATGTTTATTGTCAGATTCAAATTAACTTATGAAAATATGCTTCCTAGTATGAGATAAACTAGAAGTATAGTATATTGAAGTGGTAGCCTCCCAACGAGCTCAACACGGATTCGATTCGTGCTCTACTGCTGGAACATCGATCGGCGGCGTTGATGGTCGTGGCGGATTCTGTGGGTACAATTTAACGTTAGAGTGACAATGTGTAGCTGGAACCAGCGTTATGTTTTTTAACATGCACCCAAGTCTGGTTAGATTGAAGAAACGCTAGCAACTCTATCGAAATGCAGCCGCATTGGTTGTGAATGCCCGCATGCGAATATCTCTGGCAGCCGTTTGTTGAGTACCTAAATTTCGATTCTAGGGATCGGATTGGAAATTGCGGTCGTGAAATCATGCGCCATTAGGAAGCTAAAATAATATCGAATCCTTGCATACAAAAAACTCAATTTATTTGAATATAGAAAGCGTATCATCTCTACAGCCTCATATGAAACGTCACAAATTACGTGCTGTGGGTTGGGTTGGTACGTGTTAGAATGCGTATATGCAGCGCTGCGTCTGTGGCTTACCTCTTAGGCGCCCTGCGCCACCGACTGATAGTAAGTGGATATCTGAAACATCCAGACAGATTCGAACATGAGACGCAATCGACGCAGTGCATTATTTAGTTTGTTCCCCAAATTACCAATGCGTTTACACACACAAATATTTGTCAAACCGAACATAAAAGACGAAACAACCCCAGAGTGTTTTACCACATAAAAAATAAACACTTATATTGACAAATTTCGTAATGAATGTACGTGTGTGTGTGCGTGTGGGGGGGTTCCTCGGGTGTTGTCTGGGTGAGTTTTGTTTGTGCGTGCGTGTTGGCATTCGTCGAATGTAATATACGTTGGATGATGACTAGGACGGTGGACAAAATGTTTCGTTTTTAGCTTTGCTTGTGATGATTGTTTGTTGGTGTTGTTTTTGTTGTCGATGGTGGTGGGATGGAAGTGTGGGAGGTGGTGGAGGTGGAGGGCGTTTTGGGGGTGGTGTCTCTTACTTTGAAACACTTGATCTGAAAGTGAGCGCACATCTCGCGAACCTGAATGCGGAATAACGAAATAATAAGCAGAGTAGAAGAGCATAAATATCAAGCATAACTGCACTCAAATGTGTTCCGCCACTTACCACACCCTGTCCGTAGTGAATGTGCGCCAACGTCGCCGCGGCCGTGCCCAAATACACCAGCCACCGTTCCACGTGCACGCTCAGCTCCGGCATGCCGAGCGCCGGATACGGCGCCACCGACACCAAAACCACGGCGACCAGCGGCCAAATGAAGGTGTTCCAGCAATCGGTTCGGGTGTCCGACATTTGGGCGACGATCAGGCGACACTGTGCGGGTACATTAGAGAAAATGGTACATGTTTTCTCTTTACTAAATGTTCCTAATTTACTCCTCAAAATTAAATAAATGTTGACTCAGATCAAATAGAAGAAATATAAATTCTACTTATTTGTTTTTTCCGATGCAAAAATTGTCCACCACTTTTTTAATTCGAAGGGCATGCTTTTTATGCCCTTTTTGTTTTAAGAACAGCTCCATGCATTGAAATTGTTTTCGGTAACAATGTTCAACATAAATACAGCCAGATAAATTTTCTTTCGATTACATTTTATTCGTTTTGGAATCAGCTGTACATTACAGACGTGGGCATTCCGCCCTGAAAAAAATAGTCCCACCGTACATTATAATACTTTGAAGTCAGGTACATAATCCACGCAAATTTTCCATAGTGAAATTATTATATTTCGCAGATCAAAGCATATACTCACGCAAATGTTGGAGAAAATCGTGCCGTACAGCACGAACAGCATTCGCGGCTCATGCTCGAGAATCTGGTTGCGCGACAGCAGCACCCAAACGGTGGTCAACACGAACAGGCTGGTGAACGGGACCAGCGGTCGGATGGCCTCGGTGAAGGGGCGCATTTTGCCGGTGCGATTGGCGTACGATCTGGCGGAAAAATGTTCGGTTGGTTAGTAGAGATTTGTGAGATTCATTGGCCATATCCGTGACAAATCAACGAGGTCGCAAATAGTGCAGTTTGACTGTGAGAGCATTGACAAGAATACTAAATTGAATTTAAAAAATATTATAAATATAAATCAATTCGAGTCGAAGATTTGACAGAATCAAAAATGATCGTATAATTTCGTAACTAGTTTGGACGGCGTTCTATCGAATTGGTTTTTGCTTTTGCTTTGTGGACATTTCTAATAACAATTCGGAGAACAGAAATTCGTTGATGAAAAAAGGTTTCACATTTATATCAACTCATTAGATTCTACATTATTTCCCCCTTATCACAATTGAAATGTTCTCTGGAAATACACTCAGTAAACCCCTTTCACATACCAAACTAAAAACCAACTCACTTGTAAATATTGTACACAATAAACGGATGACTGCTCAGAATCCCCGAAATGTACAGGAACACCTCGAAGAACCGGCCACAACTGACGCCATACGGCAGTGCCGTCTGCCAAATTCCGGCGCCCAGCAGCCACGTCAGGAACAGCGTAATCGTCACGCCCCACATCGTGAAATCGTACGCCCACGGCAGAAACATAACACCAGTGTTGTACTTCTCAAAGTGCGTCAGGTAAAAGTTGAGGAATATGTTCCACATGATGAAATGCATGTGCAGCGGCGACAAATCGATGCGGCCGAACATGCTGAACATGTAGATGGGAATTAGGCCGGCGGTGTACGAGTCAAGGCCATGGTCGAAGAGTTCTCCGAGAGGGCCGCTGGTGCCGGTGCGCCGTGCCTGCTTGCCATCGATGCCGTCTGTGCGTGTGGGTGTGAGAGGAAAGAATAAATGCGTTGAAACCAAACAAATGCCTTTACAAATTACACTACGCGCCAAAATAACTGGATGGTTTCTGTAATTTAACAGAAACGATAATCATTTGAATAGAGCTCCTAAGAAAGAAGTCAGTGCAGTGTCCAGTGGCAGTGAAAATATGTCCTTTGTACCAAACATACATTTTTGCTCGTCTAGTACAATGTAAAAAATATAAATTCCAGCAGGAGTGACCGAAAAATATGCTTATACAAATTTGAGTGAAAGGAAAATTATTGATCACAAATTTAAAGTTTAAACCTTGTACTGAAATCTTAATTGTTCTTATAATCGTATAAAAAAGTGTTATGAGAAAGTCTAACCTGTGGCTAAGCACGCTCTAAGATAGACCTCTCCGTTCGTGTATGTAACCATTATTGCACAAATAAATCATACAAGCGATTTTTATATGTTTTAAAATTATGAATTTATTGTGCCCAATTCAATTCTCTTTCATTTGAGTTCACGCATGTTGTTGTAAGACACTCCAGTGAAAAATTATAGTCTTTTAGCCAATAAAGAGTTTCTGATTTTTTGTATGGAGAGTGAAATCGAATATGTTTGGTTGAGAAACAATAATGTTGCACTGGTGTTACTTAGAACAACATGCGTTTACTCGAATGAAAGAAAATTTAATTGTGCAAAATTAAATCATAATTTTAAAAATTATAAAAAATTGCTTGTACGTCTTATTAGTGCAATAATGGTTCCATATACGAACAGAGGTCTATCTTAGAGATAAGTACTCAACTTTCTGTCGAGTTTGAGTATTGTAGAGGTCACAGGGTGGACACGCTGACCGTTACCGTTCCGTTTTGGAAAACACGAAAAAAAACCACAAAGAATTATAATTTTTTTGAGTGATGAGGTTTTGTGCGCTATCTCGTTACCAATCATTTGAGTATACCCACATCATTCTAAGTCACTCCTGTGAACGTGTTACGTGACTTAAGACTTAACCCGTCGCCGAAACGCAAATATTTTGTATGGGCAGTGAAATAAAATAATCCTCTCCATATTTTTTGCGTACTTAGTCCTAAATTGACCACCACAACAATAAAATTATATTTAGAATTTCAACACAAATCAATCACACAAATGTTCTAAAAAATATAACTTAATAATTGACCTAAATGATATTTATCTTATTCAATTGTGGCAGGAACCAAGATACCCATCGCATAGTACTTCGTGCGTCGCTCCCAACTCCCAACTCACCCAACGTGTAGGCGAGGAAAATGTTCACCGACGCAATCAGCCACACGATTCTCGGCACCGAGTCGACGGATTGCGGCGTCGCCACATCGAAGTTCCAGTCATAGTAGCCGATCAGCAGGAAATTGACGACGGTCAGCAGGAAGCCGGTGAACGTGATCAGGTTGGGCGCCATCCAGCGCGGAAAGAACTGGACGCACCAGTTCCAGAACGGGTGCATCACATGGACGCTGAGTATGCTGGTGTCGACGCTGTTGTACTGTACGCGATTTTATGTGGTGGCGTGGTGTGAGTGAGTAGTGAGTGAGGTGAAATCAGTCGTGAACGTGAACGTGGACATGTGCTAGCGAAAACGCGCACGGCAATCGCGAAAATCGAAAGTGTGATCGACATCAGTAGTGTAGGTTTAAAGTCTAGACCAAAAGCATATATTATATTCTCGCGTGACGACGCGAATCATCTGATGGGAAGTTATTTCCCTACTTAAATCGACCCCGATGACATCGTCGTTATCAATTTGTACATACCAACAAATAATATTGTATCAAACTACAATATGTACTCTGGGAACAGGAGAGGTTTATTGATTGGCGACTGTTTTGCATTTTAACTAGAAGTAATTAAATGTCATTTCGAAATTCTGAATGTTGTATGTTTCATGATTTAAGTGCTATTTGTTTCCACGGAATGAACAATTGCGCACTTAAAACTTCTTTTCACACACAATTAATATACTACATAGGCTGATAAGTATCGGGAGAAATAGGAAAGGACCAACATGTTTATGCCTTTTTTGTTTATTTCGTTACACCGTTTCAATTCAGCTAGATAGCCTTACGGCCCTACAACGACTCGATCACCTTCACAAAATATTCGTCCTTGCCTTAACCTTGCAAAATCCATATTGTTCTCGATTTATACTGCCTCATTTTTCCCCTGACAAAATAGTCGCTGAGGGACAAATACACATAAAACCACAATTCATAGCCCAATTAATTGATTGTGGCTTTTTGGTAAATTTTGTCGATTGTAGTTTTTGATTTTTTGCGTCACCCTCTCCGCAAAGAGCCTCGCATGCCCAAAAACGTATGCACGATTTGTAAATTTATTTTTAATATGAACTCAGGGTATCAGAACTCTCCATGTTATATCCTTTCCGACTTCCAAAATTATTTGGTGGACTTATTGATGTTTTCGCCAGGAACTGCCAAACTGTTCCTTCCCTATTTCTCCCGATACTTATCAGCCCATGTAGTAATTCGATGAAACAAATTGTCACCGCTTGACCAACCTTCACTACATTCCACTACAATATTTAATTGCGATGTGTATGCAAAATATGCGGCTTTGTAGTTTGTAGTCACATTTTACGACCTATCTCGCGGCTACACTATAATTTGCCTAATTAGTTTAGATGATTGTGATGAAATTTCCCTTACCTTGTATTTCTCGAACCCCTTCAGCTGGGCCTCGTTCAAATACGTGTCTTTCGCCATGTTGATCGATTGTGTTTACGTGTATAATGTTCACCGCACTTTTCACTACACAAAAATGAACCAAAAATACATAAATATGGGAACGTGAACGTGTGAACCAGCGCACGTGCGTTTCGTACCACGCACTCGAGCACACGACCACACAGCCAACAGGTTTTATTCTTCTCCGCATATATCGCAGAGTCGGTCGCGAGGAGCAACAAGCGATAACCTTGCGCAAAATCATCAGCTCATCTGCACGCAAGCGCGCACACACAGACGACAGACGTATAAATATTTGCGCAGTCTCTTGTGTGAATCAACGGAACGAACACATCCATCATACACACGCACACACCCATTCAATCGCACATATAGGATGATGATTGTCGCGTTTTATGCTGCGAGATGAGTTTCTGTGCGGCGATTTGTGGAGATTTAACGAGATTGCGCGACAGTCGTGTGTTTCATGGACAAATTCAATTGGTTTTTCAAGTAACCCTAATATTATAACCAAGAGGAATATGTATTCCCAGAGGTTTGCGCTGATAAAGCCAACTCGGAAGTGACCGCACAAGTCCGAGCTAAGTGCGCAAATCTGACGAATCACACGCAACAAGCGATTACACACACACACACACACACACATCCACGCACACAGCTGCGAGTTGATATCATTCGCACATATTATACAATAGAACGAGCACACAGCACACACACACACTCACTCACCCTCGCGCGCGCGCGCGCACTTTCACATAAACAAACTGAATAGACTTGCTGCAGCATCAATTGCAATCTGGCCGTTTGTGCAATGGACCACTTGTGGATTAATAAAACCGGCGACAACTTTCACGCACACACACATTCACTGAACTATACTATACACTTACACTAAACTACAATAAAACACCAGCCGGTTAATCGGGGGCTGTAAAAACCGGCGACGGAATCTATGCAGATATGCGTATGCGAAAAACCGCGGCCGTACCGCTTTCGAACAAAACACTGACTGACTGACGCAAGCTGACATTGACAGTTGGCCGAACAAGTGATGCCGCATGGATGCGCTTGAAATATTCGCGATGAGATCGTGATACCAAAAGACGTAATTGGAAGATTTGAAGACATGAAAAAATCAAATTCTTTGGAAAATATATTCGATTTATGCATTTATTTATTCAATTAATAACTGTTTTAAAAATATAATCAACATTTCGTTATTTTATCAATACATAAAAAGGTAAACTCTGTTTACTCGAGATACGAAATAACATTATCGCCCACATGTATGCAGCACATTTAGTACGATATATACACGCAAACCGACCATTCCGATTTGCCGCGCAAATTGTAACGACTTTATCATCTACGACGGACGACGGCCTTCACCTTCGCCCAGATCCGTTGCACCAATGTGAACGAATCAGCGCTATCTTCTCCGCTTCGCTCTGCCTTATCAACCTTATCAACGATCCTTACATCCTCATCATCACCCTCGCCCGCCTCCGTTTCCGCAGCCGCCACGCGGCTAGTTAAGAAACCTCGACGTCTCCGTCGCCTTCAGACCCTCCGCCTCCAGGCGCGACAGCATCGTCAGATAAATATCCGGCGTGAACGGCAGCACAACTCCGCGCTGCTGGATCTCGCCATCCAGCACCATTTTCGCCGCAATCGCCGCCGGGAAACCGACCGTCACGGCCATCGCCGAGTGCCCGTTCTGCTCGGCCGTCTCGCCGTACGCCACGAAATTGATGCCCTTCTCCTCCAGCTGGCCGTTGGCCCAGCGCACGATCAGCTCGTGGCGCAGCACGACCAGATCGCGCTCCGCCGGTCCGAAGGCCAGCCGCTTGGACAGATAGTAGCTGAGCGTGTCGAGCGGCGTGCCGCACTTGACCAGCGGCTTGTCCTCCAGGAGGCCGAGCTCCTCGAGGCCGTCGGCGTTGACGCCGATCTGGTCGACCAGGCGCTGGCGGAGGTTCTCGTGGAAGATGCTGGCGTCGGTCATGCCGAGCAGGTTGACGACGAGTTGTTTCTAAGGAGGGTAAGTTAGGAATAAGGTAAGTTGTAGAATTGTAGAATTCAGGATTGTGGGTCATCAGATCGAGCTGTTTTTAAAAATCATGGAATCAGAATCTCTCTATAAAAATAAGTTTTCTAATACCCTTGTGTGGATTTGTACTCCTCGTCTTGGAATATCCTGACCAATTGTGATCCGATTCGGTTACTTCTCACTTCTCTAAACTTATTCAACCCCACAATAACACTCACCCACGTCACATCCGGCCCATTCGGATGCAGCATCGGATGCGCCTCCGTATCAATCAGCCCCAACAGCTGCATCGACTTGATGCAATCCGAGAAGCCCCTGAACCTCAGCGTCCCCCTCAGCAACGTATGCACCTGCGCCCCCAACCCGTACAGCTCCCTGTACTGCGTCGAATCCCGGTTCGCGAATCCCTCCAACGCAAACCCAGGCAAGAAGTCCAACTCCCTCGGCGACGACATCAAATCACCCCCTCCGCTAATCTCCACCACCTGACCCTTGCTCAGGTACTTCGCCGCCGACAGCGTGTTCAACAGCGCTCCCCTCGGCGACCACGAGAACTTGTACCGCAGCGCATTGTCGCTGCACTCGGGCGCCGGCAGCCCACCGCAGTAGCTCAAGAACGACTCCACCACTCCGCCCCGCTCCTGCACATCGCGGATGCACTCGAGCGCCAAAAAGTGATCGATACCCGGGTCCAAGCCGACCTCATTGAGCATCGTCACACCAGCGCGCAGTGCCTCCTCGTGCAGCTCGCGCACCGCATCGGTCACGTAGCTCGCGGTGACCAGATGAGTGCCCGCATCGATGCAGTTTCTGGCCACCAGGCCGTGGAGGCCGTAGGGCAGGAGGGAAACGACCACATCGGCTTCGGCGCACAGTTGCTTCAACGCGTCGGGGTTCTCCTGCACGTTCAGGTAGGTGGATTCGACGCCGGCATAGCGATCGGCCAGACGGTCGGATTCCTCCTTGAGGTGCGAGCACACCTGTGGATAATTCAAAATAGTTGGATCAGTTTAGAATCGTTCGTATTTTGAATTGCAGAAGTCTGAATATTTAATCTTGAACTAAATCAATTTATTTCAACGAAATGTCTCACCTGAATGTGCACTTTCGGGTCACGATGCAGATACTCCACAACCGGCGCCGAAACCATACCAGCTCCCAACACCAGCACGCGCTTCTTGCCATCGGAGCAGACCTCCGACTTGTGGCGCGATCGCTGCTGCGAGTCGCGCAGCTCCGAAATATACTGGAAATTATCGGTCAGCTGACCGTTGCTGGCCACAATACTGGACAGCACGGGGAAGCTAAAATCATGAGCATTGAGCGGTTTGCGGGCGTCCGACTTCAGGATGTCGTGCACATGCGGGTACAGCAGATCTCCGAACAGATCAGTGGACTCAGTCGGCAGCTGCGTGGGCATGTTGTCAATGGAGCAGACCAGCACGCCGGGTCCCTTGAACGAGTTCGAGTCCTTGTTGCGGTCGGCATCGTACAGACAGAACGGATTATCGATGGTGGTGCACTCGTTCATGAACTCAATGGAGCCGCCCGGATCGGCGCTGATGTCGCAGATGGCGAGCATGCGATGCGGCAGGGCGGGAGCGCCCTTCGAGGAGGGCAGCCACGGAGTGTTGGCCGGCCGCAGCAGGGACTTGGCATCGGGGATGGTGAGCAGTTTGGGGCTGCCGACGGCCCAGTAGATGCCGTTGACGATGCACGAGGCGTAGGGGGCGATCTTGGTGGAGAAGGTGGAGATGTAGCGCTCCGGGTAGAGGTCGTACTCCTCGGCATCGAAGCCGCCGCCTTCGCGGCGCTCGAGGTGGTCGGAGCGGGAGACCTCGCAGGCGTAGAGCTTGTTTTGATCTGCAGATTGAGGAAGGTAAAGCAGAGTGTGAGGAATCGGTTGTTGAGAAATGTATCTTTCTGTCATTTTTCGCTCCATGAAAATAAGATGGAGAACTGTCACTAAACTGTTATATAATTCCATTTATCAGCTGAAAATTCATTTATCTTCTAACAACTTGACTGATACTCGAACATGCCATGTTTTTAAGCCGAAAGTTCTTTAGATAAGATTAAGTTAAAAGATGAATCAATCAATGGGCTTCAAGATTTAACATCATATCGTTAGTACAGCTTGTTTGATATAAATTGCATTTACAAAATTGTAACTTTGATTTTTTTTTAATTACTCACTTCCATGCTCCGACACCTTGCGCAGCGTCTCCGGCGTCACGTACTCAATCGGCAGATCCTGGAACACCTCCTGCGCTCCCTGCGACACGTTTCCCGAACCGGTGAAAATAAACGTCAGCGGTCCCAGCGACTTGGGCATCATGCCCAAGCTAATCTCGTAGCCACAATCGCGAACCGCTTGCCGAGCCATCGACGAATTGCGGTAGTTATGCGGCGGACCGATGTGCATGAACGGCGTGTGATGGCCCAGTGCAAGTAGCCGCAAGCCCAGACCGTGCAGAATGTTGATCATCCCAGAGACGCCGGCGTACTTGCCGAAGGCCACCTGTCGCTGGCCGTTCTCGTCGATGATGCGCTCGTAGTCAATGAGGCGGATGCGCTTGTCGAGAATCGAGTCGAGCAGCGGCATGTTGCTCTCCTGCGCCTTGATCGTGTGCGAGAAGAAGCAGTAGGTCTTCTCCGGGATGAGGGCCTCGATGGGCACCTGCTTGACGCCGAAGATGACGGACGCTTCGCTGATGTCCTCCTGGACGACGGCGCCGGCGTTCAGGTACATCTGCACAGGGAGTGGGAGTATTTGCGAACGTGATAGATTGCTAGGTATCGATTTGAAGAGACAATCCTAATTTGGTTCTACATAATATTGATGGAAATTTCATATTATAGATCAATTTATTCTGTTTAATTACTTATATTCACATTTATCACATTTGAATTAATTTTATATACGAGTTATTTCGATTGAAACGGCGATTTCGTGTTAGGAAAACATATTTAAAACAATTAAGAATGGAAGTATTGATTCAAAATAAATACCTGGTAATCTATAGTTGTTGTCTTTGATTTTCTCAACACAATTTAAGTCATAAAAACCAACATGTTTCCCAAAATTCCGCGCCTCATTTATGACATGACACACAATGCCTCCAACAGGTTATCAACTAGCGCTGTTAGCGACCTGCATAACACTTGCGCTGTTATCATCTGCGATTTCGGATATTTATACGCATCAAGGTTTATGTTGATAACACCGCACGCAATAAACACACCCAACAACAGCAGATTCGCTCTTCAAAACGCCAACGCGGCTGTATTTGCATGAGATAAACTATTCTCCAGGTACACTATTCAACAACATCATTTCCATCAAAACAAGAGACGCCTTGCTGCGCACAAATCTATCATCAACTATCAACACTTGCCTGCATGGGGTAGGCCCGTCGATTCGACGGCTGCACGATCACCTTGACGCCGCTCTTCACCAGCTTGCGCACGTACTGCGGATTGAACGGAGCCCGACGCTCCCACACCGATTGGTCCTCGCGACGGATGGCAATCACTTTGCCACTCTGCATGCATGCACATTTCGGTGCGAAAATATAAGTGTTCGTGACATATTCGCACGTATGACGACCGAGAAAAAGAATGAGAAATTACTTTGCTGATAAGATACGGCGGCGGAGGAGAGGAGCGAGTGTGATTTGGCGAGCTGAGTGCGCTGCTGCTGATATGAGCTTCCAAATTGTGGAGGTGTGTTTGTTTTGACTAAACAGATATTGTCGTTTGAATTGCCAACGGATAATCTGAAATCTGGCGAATGAAAACTTCATTCAATTGTGAGCAACAGATGTTCACTCGTTCCGCGACTGAAGCGATTGAGATGGCTCCAAGAGATTGAATTGTTTCATTCAATATTCGCAATACCAATACTTGAGACAGTATAACAATATTTTCAAGAGCAATTCAACTAAATAGATTCCGCTGTGATTTAGTAATCTGAGCTGCGCAAAATGGTTGGATGAATCCGTTCTATTGTTTGGGGTGTTTTCCGTCGGCCATAGAAAACACTTGACAATGGATGAGAGGATGGCACCGAGATTGTATTGTTTGATCAGGCGCCGCAAGCCGCAACTACTTGAGACTAGTAATAATATGGTATTGTTATTAATACGTCCTTTCGATCTAAATATAATAACAAGTGATTACATTCTTCAAGGTATTATCATTATCCGAACAATGACATTCACGAAACAACTCGAGGCGGAAATGAAACATTTGCAGACGCAAGATATTGACTTTAACAGATATTCGAATTTTTCTTCGAATGCATGATCATGCGGCGACATTCAAGAGCTATCAATAATCATTCTATTGAATAATTACGTGTCTGTTCAAATTACTCTACACAATGGCATCATCGAAACAATGATGGCTCGAATGGTCATATGAATTGCACACCCGTCGCCCGATGCAAGAACATTCGCAGACGAAATTAAACATTTTAATTAGCCAAACACAGACGCTCGTTAAGACGAACGCACCACGCACGTTGGCTTATCACCGTCGGAAAAAACACACCACCAGAGCACTCCACTCACACACGCTATAAATGAAATTTATGACACTCGAGCTCGCGCGACGACCGCATGGAAAATTTTCCGGACAACTCACGTGCTGGAAACGCGCACTGGCATAGAATTCGGCGCCCACGCGCTGCAGAGGACTCGCGCCCACCTGGTTGACGCTCTTGAGGAGCCGCAGCATTCTGATGGATTTATTCAACACCCGGATGAGAAGTATTTATTTCGGCTAATTTTGGCCGACTATGCGAAGCGATCCGCAGAGGTAGATAAATGCAGTGAACCGTCTTCTTTCAACGGCACACCTCGAGCAACTAACCGTTGCCATCGTTCCACCGACAGCAGCAAGGCTCGGAATACCACCGAAAAAAACCAGCAAGATGAAGACACACAAACACCGAGGCGTGTGTGAGATTAGACAAGCGAATATACAGTAGAGGGACCACCGCCGCCGCACACTTGACTGATATGCATGTGCATGTGTGCGTGCGTGTGATAACAGATAAGCGCGCACACTCGTCAACATATCTTCATTATGGCGTTGAATAGCGACGCTGATGATGTGTCGTCGAGTTGTTCCCTTTAATCCGAAATTAAGTCACACACTTGCGCGCACCGAGTGATCGGTGCGGTAATGACAAAATAATGCTTGTATTCGGTCGATTGATTTCAGATAACAACGTGTTACATATACAGGGCGATTCAATAAGTCGGAGACTATTTTGGACATCAATACATTCAAAGGCTAATCGTGAATGTACGCGATAAGAATATATTCGAAATCGAAGGTTCAAATTCATAGAGTTCAATGAGTTTTCGTATATTGAACAGAAAACCAAAGGTACACATTTTATATAGTTGAAGAACAAGAATATGGAATGTCTGATTGATTGTGAACGCAATTCCAAATTATTGTACCAAATGAAACATGAATCTGTCTTTATCAAATTGATCAATTCGATGTTATTGAAGTTCAGAAAGGTCAACGAACTATTGACAAACCCTGTATTCTACATACACAGCTCGACTTCCAATTCCACGCCTCCTCCACCGTCGCCGCTCTACCGCTTCCGCTGCGCCCGCTGGATGTACAACTTGCGCGCCAGATCCTTGTCCGGCACCAGATCGGCCAGCACCACCAGCCGCTTGTTGGCGCACCCCATAATCGGACAGCGCATGCGCGAGTTCGTCTGCAGCGCCTCCGCCACGCTGTCCCGCCCATACACATGACCGCAGATGCGATTGCGGCACGGATTCTCCAGCGGCAGCTTGGTGATCGGGTCGATGTCGGAGATGGGCAGATCGTTGCGACTGCTGCCGCTGACCGCCGGACCATCGTCGTCATCGTTCAGCGTGATGTTGTTCTGCGAATTGTCCGCCGAGCCGGAGCCGTGTGTGGGCGAGGTCAGCGATGTGTCGTGCGCGTTGGCATTGGCCAGGGCCTCTTCGGTCTGTTGCATTTTCTTGTGGAAGACTTTGAAGCGGGCCGAGTTCTTGACGGCGCTGATGGCGATTTTCACCTCGTTGGCGGCGTAGGACTGTGTAGAAATGATTTATTTATATATTGATTTGCCATCAATATGTCCAAGTTGGTTACTCACCCGTTCGAATTCCGCCGACGTTTCTTCACGAGCGGCCGCCTGCAGCGCACTATCTTTGGATGTGGCCTCCATGTTCAGTTTGCACACTTGCAATCCGATGTCGGTGAGCTGCGCGATTTCCTGCTCGCTGGCTTCGATGTTGAAGTCGACGGCCAGCTTCATGGTGTCGACGAGGCCGCCGAGGATCTGTTCAAATTGTGCGTCGGTCATCTTTGGATTGGAATCAGGTTGCAGGCGCAGGCCCCTCTAAATTGCAGTTTGTTTACGTTTACAAGAAAATGCGATTTGAGCGCGAACTCGAAGTAGATAACGAGAAGCAGAGCAAAGAGAAGAGAATGAGAGTCGCCGAGAGCTAAGGGGTTTAAGGGGTAACAGAACAGTGTTGCCATTAACTAGGGTTCCAAAGTTATGGAACCAGAAGAGGGTAGATTCGTAAGACGTTGTCTTATATTTTCGAAATAAATTCTTTGAGATTTCAAAAGATGTTCACTGTCGTTTCGTTGAACAAGAAAACATTACCTTGGAAAATTCTAATTGCTAGATAATCGATCATCGAAATAAATCCCAACACACTCCCAATTTCCAATTCGATTTTCCAACTTTACATTGTATTAACATAAACTCTACACATCTACAAATAATAACCCAATGAATAGCCACTCTAGCAGCTAATCGCCCTGGCTCCTCGCGCTCACTTCGGTTCATCGTGCCGCTTCGTCGGCTTCGCCTCATCGTCACTCGAACTGCTGCTCGAACAGCTGCTGGACGACGACGACGAGGACACATCATTTCCACTGGTCACGCCATGCGGCGATCCCGCTCCGCCGGCAGCCGACGCCGCACTCTTGGCCTTCTCCGGAATGGCATGCGGGAACTTGCCGCCCGTCAGCTCGACACCCTCCTTGATCCGCAGCAACGCCGTCCTGTTGATCTGGTCGATCTGCACTTCCTTCAGTGCCGCCTCGACGCATCGCAGACCCTCCTCGAACTCGCCCTTGGCCGCCAGCACATCGATCAGGCAGCTGTGCACCACTCCCAGGCCGCCAGTGGTTACGTGTTCGCTGGTGCGCAGCGTGGCGAGCAGATCGCGGACGAGCGCGTCGTTGCGCTCCTCGCGTGCCTTGTGCACGACGTGCTGGAACATGAGGCGCGGAGCGGAGCGCACGTGATCGGTCCACAGCTGCTGGGCGGCGGCGGCATTGTCGGCGATGAGCTGGTGCATCCACAGGACGTTGAGGGGAGCGAGGAACCCGTGGGCGGCGTATTTGTCGGCCATGGTTTTGACTGCAGGGCGATTCGATGTGAAGAGGTGTAAGTTTGATGCAATATAGTTGAGCATTTTACGGTCAGAGAAAAAGGGATTGGGCTTTGATTGGACTTGGATTGGTCGTGATAAAATGCTGAAACAAACTAATCAGTGCTACACTTACTATGTACAGGGTGGCGCATAATTCGTAACCCAAATTTTAAACATAATAACTTTCGCAAAATGCCTTCAATTTGGTTGTTAGTTTGCACATTTGTGAAGTGGAAGGATCCAAGTTTTGTATCCACATATACTCGTAGAATAAGAAAAATACCTTCTATAAGTCCAAGAATGGTAATAATGGGCGATTATTGAAAGCTGAATTTCTAGACAAAAATCTGAAATTAGTCGACTCGGAAATTATGAACTACACTGTTCGCTAAATAATTGAATGATGGGAGTATCTATAGAAATGCAGTATGGACCCCGTTTCTAGCCAACCGGAGAAAACAAACAACAACAACAACTATAGAAATTTCCTAGGTTGAGTTGAGTGTGCTAAATCGGAATACGTAATCAAATATCTAGTTAACGAATGCAATCCCGAGAAAGGGCTGTTGAAATTGGTCAAAATGGCAAACTGTAGTTATCTTACATATCAACGCTTATCTTTCGTCATAGCATACGTTCAGGTGTTAAATCAATATTTTATTAAAGCCAGTTGAATTTGAAACAAGTTATTGACGTGAAATGCTTTCCTATTTTATCAGGACGGCTATGAAGATAAGCGACCGATTTCTTGGCGACAAACAATTCAAACTTTCCTCTTCACAAATGTGAAAAAGGAATTGAAATTGAAGGCCTTTTGTGGAAGTTATAGCGTTTTTAAAATTGGGTTACGAATTATGCGCTACCTTGTACTTTGAACAGAAATGTTCTAACGTAATTCAAACTTCTATACTCACATTCCTCCGTCAGCTCCGGATGCTTCTCCAACAGACCCACCGCTCCGCCGCGCGGAAACTTCTCCGCCACCTTCGTTCGCTCCTCCTCCGTCTTCGCCGCCTCCAGCTGCTCGCCCAATCCCTTCAGATACGCCTCAGTCTTGCCGGCCGCCTCGTACGCCTGACACAGGCGATTGTCGAACGACACCAGCTTCTTGCACTCGTTACTGATCACCTGTCCAATCTGCTCCATGCGCGCCACATCGCCAGCAGCCGCCACACGATTCAAATAATAACGGAAAATGCGCGGCATCGGGAACTGCTGATTGGCCAGCATCTCGTCGACCATGCGATCAGCAACCGCAGCCCGATCGCCATTCAGCAACGTCTCCACGTACACCGACTGATCGGTGACGCTGAGCTTGTCACTGGCCACCAGCGCGGCCTTGGCCGCAATGGTGGCGTCCAAATCGGCGGTGGCTCGCGTGCGCAGCAAACGCTTGAATGTGGCCAGCGTCTCGCTCTTGGGCTCGGCAGGAGCGGCATCCGCCACCTTCTGCTTGGCCACCTTCACTTTGGGCTGGGCTTGAGGCTTCTCGGCCTTTTGCTGCTGCTGCTGCTGTCCTTGCTTCTTCGCTTGCTGTTTTTTCTGCTTCTCCGGCGCCTCGGGCATCACAAACGGCACCTCCAGCCCGTTCGCCTTCAGGAATCCGCCCAACTTCGTCAGAAACGCCTCGCTCGGCTGAATGTCCTCCTCCTGCATCTTCGTCCACAGTCCCAACGCCTTCTCGGGCTGCGCCTGCGGCTTCTCCTTGCAGTAGCTCAGCAACAGATTGTAGAAAATCGCCTCGCGATCGATGTGCGACAGATCCTTGGTCGCCTCAGCCAACGCCTCCAGCGGCTCCACTCGCCCCTCCGCCTGGTACCTCTCGCACGCCACTCCCAACTTATGCGGTCGCGTCCTCAGACCGGGCGTCTCCAGGATTTTCCGCGCCTGCCTCACTCGTCCGCACTCCACGAACGCAAACACCAGATCGTACAAACTGTTCACCTCGCCATGAATGCTCGTGCTCAAATCGGTCAGTCGCTGCAGATTCTGCGCATCTTCGGTCTGAATGAGCCTGCAAGCCAGATCGTTCTTCCACGGCGTGCACTGATGTTGCTGGCACAGCTCCTCGAACACATCGCAGGCGCGCTGCACGTCATTGTTCACCAGATGCACCTTCACGAGCGGTCCCAGCAGCACGTTGTTGGGCCTGATCAGCCCCGTGGCCACCAGCTGATCGAACACCTGTCGCAGATCGCCAGCACGGCCAGCATCCGCCAGACCATTCAGCAGACGCCACACGGTCGCATTGTAGTTGAAATTGTGCGCCGGCGGCGGAGCGGCCGCCGAATCATCTCCCTCAGCCTTCGCTGGCTCCGTCGAACCGCGACGATTCTCCTCGGCAAACTGCAACGCCTTCGCCAATCCGCCACCCTCGGCCTCCAGCAGTGCCGCAATCACGCGCACCACCTTCAGCTCATCGAGCACGAAATCCGGCTCGCGTTCACGCTGCCCGGCATACTGCTCCACTGCCCGCTCCGCATGGCCGCTCGTCGCCAGCAACTCAATGTACTGTGCCTGCACTCCGCCGGTCAGCACGAATCCCTCGCCGCGCAGCTTCTCAATCGTGCGCTCCGCCCGCTCCAGATCCTTGGCCCTAAACAGCGCCGACAGCAGGAACCGCTTCAGGCTGCTGCTGTTTGCGCCGCGTCCATCTTGCTGCTCGATCAGCTGCTCCAGCTGGTCGGCGTTCAGATGGGCATAGCCGGCGGAGGCTCCGCCACGCGCCGCGTCCACCGGCACCGGTTCCAGATCGCCGGCGGCCAGTTTGCCGAGCAGCTCGGAGATCTCGGCGTTCAGCTCGGAGCCGAGGCGCTCCTGCAGGCGTTCGGCTTGGCCGGCCGAAATGGAGAGGCCCTCGGCGACGAGGGCGCGCAGAATGGCGGTCAGGGTGGCCAGGCGATCCTTGCGCACGGTCGTCCAGACGTCGACGACCAGCTGGCCGAGGAATTCGGCCTGGGAGGCACCGGAGCGAGACGCCGAGGATTCGTCGGCCGCTTCGAGCGTCTCGTCGACTTCCTCGACGGCGGCGGCTTCTTCAGCCGAACCCGCCTGCTTCTGCTGTCCGCGCAGACGCTCCAGACGCGGCAGATTGTCGTGCACACTGCGCACGAAACGCACAAACGCCTCCACATCGCCGGTCTTCTGCAGCGCCTCCACCAGCGGCTTGCGGTACAACGCGGGCTGGAAGTACACACTGAACGATCCGGCCACAGCGGCAGCATCGCGCAGACGACCCTGCGTCAGCAGATGATGGGCGGTCGCCGTGACGGCCGTCGAAAGCGTGACTCCAGCAGTGCGCAGCAGCGCGATGGCCCTCTCGCCATTGCGTTCGCCCAGATGCGGCAGCACATAGTCGCGCACCGTCTCACCAGACACCTGCACGCCAAACTCGGACTGAATCTGACGCACAACATCCAGCACTGCCTCGGCCGGCTCCTTGGCCTGCGCCTGGGCGCACAGCAGCGGCCAGAAGTAGTGCTGGCGAATTGGCTGCCCGGTGGCGCGCAGCTGCTGCAGCAGCGGCAGCGACAGCTCCACACATCCACCCGTCACCGCCGCCTCAATGGCCACAAGCAGCGCATTGCGATGCATGCCCGACTCCTGCAGCTCGCTGCAGATGGCCAGCACGGCGGCCTGCGGGCGGCCGGCACGCACCAGCTGCTTGACGAAGAAGGCGCCGGTGTCGGTGAGCTCGCCGTCGGCGCGCGAACCGCGCGGCATCGTTTTCAGCACGTCCAGAGCGATGGCCTCGTGGCCGCGGTTGGTCAGGCGCAGGATCAAGTTGACGGCGTCCTGATTGTAGCCGGCGGCGCGACGCAGGCGCGGCAGCACGGCGGCCACGTGCTCCGCATGGCCGCTGGTGGCCAGCGCGAAGATGACGTCGAAGAGGTCCTTGTCGAGCAGGAAGAGGTCGGCTTGCTCGCAGGCATCGAGGGTGGAGAGGATGGCGGCGATGTCGCCGCGCTTGGCGTAGCTGCACAGGAGGGTGGTGTAGGTGTCGGCGGTGGGTTCGAGGCCGGCCTGCTTCATGACGGCGAGGATGCCGCGCGAGGATTCGAGGTCTCTGGGGGGAGGGAGGAGAGGGAATGGAGGGCGCATTAGACGTGATGCAAAGCAGAGTTTATCAATATACTCACTCCGCCTGCGAATGCCCCATAATCAGCGCATTGAACACATGCTCATTGATCGGCAGCTGCTTCTCGCGCATAAACTCCAGAATCCTCGTCGCTCCCTCAATATCGCCCAGCTGACAGTAGCGCGAGATCAGCCGCTGAAACGTGACCCGATTCGGCTCGATGCCCTTCGTCTCCAGGTCAGCCAGAAACTCGGCCGGCGAGAACTGATGTTCGTTCTCCAAATACACGCGCAGCAGCGCATTGTAGTGCGACACGTCCATGGCAACGTTCAGCGTGTTCAGCGTGCGCCAGATCTCCTGCACGAGGGCGGTGCGCGTTTCGGGCAGCTCCTCGGGCACCAGATTGCCTGTGCGGAAAATATGATCAGTTGATGTTATTGAGGTTATGTACTGCGACTGATGTTTGTTTATTTAACTCACCACAACAGCGGATGACCAGCAGCGACTGCGAACTGGTTGCCGAGCGGTGGGCGCGAATCTCCTCCAGCACCTCCTCGAGATCGCGGCGCGAAATGCGCCCCGTGCGCCGGACGTCATGGTCCAGACGCTTCAGCGAGCGCTCCAGCGAAGCATCGCCGCCGGCGGCCGCCGAAGCGGTGGCCGTGGACTGCTTGGGCACGGCGACGGTGGCGAAGCCCCTGCGTGGATGGGAAGTGAAGAGATGTCCATTGAAGCCGGTCAGAATATAGCGCATTTGGTCGGTGTTTTCATTCAACACAATTTGGTGCGCATGTATTGCATAAGCACATTGGAAAACACATCACTGTGGTGTGTGATGGTGGGGGTCGATTTGCCGGCTTCCACTATACTCACTGCGTCAGGCTGGCGCACAGCGACTGGCTGTGCTGGACGAAGCCCGCCTCCGTCTCCTTGGTGGTCGAGTTGAAGACGATGTTGCGAGCGATGCCCGAGAAGTAGCGGACAAACTTGCCCGATCGCAGTATCGAGGCCATGGTCGCTGTGCGGAGGAGTGCGTGTGTTGTTCGCGTGCTTTTCGTTGCGCGGACGTGAGTCGAGTGGAAGAGGCGCACAGCTGAGCGGCTGTGCCTGCGCGATTATTTGTGTGTGCGGGCGCGGGCCAAAGAGTTTGGTTAGCGAGAGTGGAATCTATTCGGAATGTTTTCGCACAGTTTACGCTCACGTGCGCGTCGATCAGTGATGCCGGATTCAGTGGAGGATATGATTTTGAAAAACATTCGTAAAATTGATGGACATTTTCGCGAATTGTTCCAATAATTGTTTTTTCAATATTACATGCAAATTCGATCATTGGAAAAATTAATTCGAATTTTTATCTCTTTCACCAACAATTAAAAAATATATATTCTCAAGAAAAAGCGACATGGTATCTCTGCCGATCAGCGATGCCGAAATAATTCTACACCGTACCCAAAAGAATTCTCGCTGCGCTCTCTGAAGAGAAGCGCCGACTGTGGAACATATGTTCTAAGAATCGTAAACATAAACAAAATAAGTCAAAAACATTCAACGCATTTTAGTGTTTGCTGCCGCCAGCCCACCAACTCGCCCCCCCAAGATGCCTCGCAAACCCGGATCCGGCAAACGGCCGAATGCACCCCTTCTCATGGCGGCCATCCGAGATGCGACGACCGGCAAGAAGCCGATGCGAGCTGTTGTCCAAGCGCACAACATAACCAAAGCGACACTGCTGCGCTACATAGATAAACTGAATTCGGCCAACATCGACCCGGCCACTGCCTCCGATGAGCAGCTGATGGAATTTCTGTCGGAGTCGAAACGGAAACGTGGAAAAACGGTAAGTTCGCGTGCACCTGATTCATGCCCAACATAGCAGAACTTGCTAAAACATTTATTTTGTCTCTCTATTACAGCAGGCCCTATCCGATGCCCAAGAGAAGCAGCTGATCAAATACATCTATGCGGCGAGGCATGTCTATTGCGGCATAACGAACAGCGAGTTCCGGACGATGACCTTCGAGTTCGCGCGCATGCTCGGCACTCAGTATCCGGCCAACTGGAACATCGATGGCGAGGCGACGCAGGAATGGTGTCACGGATTCAGGCAGCGGCACCCGAATGTCTGTCTACAAACGCCGGAGGAGAAGGCGATGAGCCGAACGAAGGTATTCTCGTTTTTCAGTACGAGCGCATTTTTCGCCAACCTCGACGCGGTGATTGAGCAGACCTCCGGATTGCTGACGGCTGATGCGGCGGATGATGTCGATGATAATTCGCCAGCACTGCACTCCTGACACTAGAAGACTTTTGCACTGTCGGTAGAAGTCGGTAGAAGTCCTATATGCCCTTAGCGGCGAATAAGCTTAACTCTATAAATTGCAGCACTGTATGCAATCGAATTGTTCATTCGTAGTGTGTCAATTTAACGGACGGCTTTTATACTTGTAACTACTGTGTATCGGAATAATCGGATATTGAATATAACTTTTTTAGGAATATATATATAATTCGGCATTTCGACTTGAATAATTTTAGTATACGCTGATGGTCTATGTGTGGATTGTGGAAGAAGAGTTACCGCAAGTAGATCGATGTAATAAGATTCAATATAGGTAACACTTTCGTTGCGAGTTGCCAAAATATTGTCGCGCCTTTTTCCCTTTCAGTACTTCGTGCTTTCGGTACAGATAGTTTTATCGTGTTTGTTTGGTTAATGGTCAGTTAACCATTATACTATATCTAAGGAAGAAGGAAGACTATCTTCGCCATCTACAAGTGCCTTTTTCCCGTCAACTCCAACATGGAGCTCATCCGAAAAGCAGATCGAATTCGTAGAGATGTTCTCTTGGCTGCGATTAAAGCGCGTTGGTTCGAGAAGCAGCCAGTGGAGCATGTGGAGAAAACGTACAACATTCCGGAGACCACGTTGAAACGCTACATTTCAATGATTAAAGAGTACACAGCTCATGATCCTTCGGAGCCATCGGATAAGTCATTGAATTCCCTTATCTCACTTCAATTCTTGTTGTTGATGCGTGATGAGGTTGGTCTTTTTCATAAAATGTATTGTGCCGCATACAACCTTCAACCCAAATCAACAAATCTTTTACAATTGTTTCAGCAAAGGAGTTTCACAAATGTATTCACCGCGAAACAGTACAAGCAGCTCATCAAATACATCGACACAGCGCGAACGCTTTACTGCGGTCTGAGCACGCGCGAGGTTTGCCAATTGGCCTACCAGTATAAGCTGAAGCTTGGCGTCGAGCCACCGTTCACTTGGCGAAAGAACGAGGCTCCGCGGGCATGGTTCAATGATTTCATCGCACATTACGAACACTTGTTCCTCCGAGCACCGGGACAGAAAATCAAAAATCGCATCAGGATCTTCGATGTGTCCGCCGCCAGTGACGCCTTTTTCATTCATCTCGATGCGTCAGCGGAGATGGTCAAGTCCGACGTCCATCACATTGACTCGGCAGTGTGGCTACCATCGGGACTCGATGGTGAGGCAGAGGTTCATGTCCAGATGGCCATAGCGAGGACCAAACCCGAGGTGACCAAACAAGCCACTCCACAGAAGAAGAAACCGTCGTACGATTATTCCATTGAAGACAGAGTTTGAATATATATTTTGTATTGTTTCGTATCTGTTTATTTTTAAGTATAAAATATAATATATCGTGAAATACAAAACAAACATATTTTTGAGTCAAAATTATACAATATATTTTTTATGTTCATATTTTTCATTGGATTGGGGAAGAAGTGTTACCGCATAACTTACACGACCCAAATGAGCAAAGAAGAGCACATGTTTTGAGAGAGACACGAACGACATGAGAATGAGAGATCAGCGATGCGAACGCAAAACTGCAAATATGTTTTCGCGCCGTTTTTTTGGCGATGGCGGCCATCAGTGCTCACCAAAACCCCTAATCGATCAGTTCGCTCCATTAGCGAAAATTAACGAGTGATTTCCTGAGACTGGAACATGGAGCGAATCCAAATGTGTGGCTTTCTGAGGCGTGATATAAAACATTGTATCGATCGCAATGTGCTGTTGACTGCCCTCAAAGCGTGTTGGATTGAGAAACAGCCGATGCAACATGTCGAGAAAACGTACAACGTGCCGGAATCTACACTGCTACGCTACATATCAATGCTGAGACAACGTGATGATCATCGTCCGCCTGAGGCATTCGGCGATGAGTTATGGCTTGACTCAATTCACCGGTTTCAACAAATAATCCTATCCGTTTGGGGCTTGTCTGGATTTGGGAAACAGGTTGGTTTTTATTGCGTCATGTGTGAATAATGTCGTATAACCTAATATTTTAATTCCTTATTCAGCCCATCTTCACCGTGAAACAGTACAAGCAGCTGATCAAATACATCGACACAGCTCGAACGATTTACTGCGGTTTGAGCGCGGTCGAGGTCCGACAATTGGTCTACCAGTATGCCAGGCAGCTTGGCATCGAAATACCGTACACTTGGCGTAAGGAGGAAGCGGCTCTGCAATGGTACAAGGGATTCATCGAATATTACGAGCACCTGTTCATCCGGGGACCCGGACAGAAACTCGAGAAACGCATCAGGGACTTCGATGCGTCCAGTGACAAATTTTTCATCCATCTCGATGCGTCCGCGGAGCTCGTCAAGTCCGACCTCCATCACATTGACTCGGGCGTGTTGCTTCCAGCGGGAGACGAAGATGAGGCAGAGGTGCATGCCCAAATGGCCGCAGCGAGGGCCAAACCCGTGGTGACCAAGAAAGCCACTCCACAGAAGAAAACACGATATGGGAGGAAACTGGAGAATGATTATAGCGATAGCAGTGACTAATTTGACAATTATTTGAATTGGTATTATTGCTTATATTTGAAATAAAATATAATCGAGATTTGATTTTGTATTTTTTTAATATTATATTTTGTTTAACGTTTGAATTGTACTGCCAGTTTGAATAATGAATTGTTGTATTGTTTCGCGTATATATGTTTATTTCTAAATTAAGTATAATATATTATATATATATATAATATGGTTGAAATACAACAAATATATTTTTTAGTCGAAACATATATTTTTATTGTGCATTTTCTTTGAATTGTGGAGAAAGTGTTACCGCATAAGTTTTGAGGAAAAACTTACACACCCCACACCCACACCCCAAATGAGCATCGAGAGCGAGAGCACATCTTGATCTTGAGAGAGAGAGGCGAGATAAATGAAAATGAGATCCGATATCCGATGCAAACGCGAACTGGCAAACTTGATTTCGCGCGGTTTTTGTGTTATTGGCGGATTTCGGTCAGTGTCAGTCAGTCGTCGTCGTCAGTGCTTACTAAACCCTACCCAAATCGATCAGTTCAGTTCACCCATTAGCGAATTAGCGATAGCGAACATGAAGCGAGTCCGCCAAAACGGTGACAATTCGATTCATCGAAATCGAAAACATTGTATTGACCACAATGTTCTGTTTACCGCCATAAAAGCGTATAGGATTGAGAAACAGTCGACGCAACATGTCGTTAAAACGTACAACATTCCGAGGACCACTTTGCTTCGCTACGCATCAATGCTGAGACGATTTGAAAATTATGGGCTACCCGACGATGATAAGTTATGTAATATGACTATTGCCCGGTTTCAATTACTATCCCGGATGGTCGTTTCCTGCTCTGATACTGGATTTGGGAAGAAGGTTTGTCTTTTTGCGGCATGTGTGTAAAGTCATATATATATAACCTAACATTTCATACAAATTTGTATTCGTGTTACAGCCCATCTTCACCGTCAAACAGGACAAGCAGCTCATCAAATACATCGACACAGCGCGAACGATTTACTGCGGTTTGAGCGCGGTCGAGGTTCGACAATTGATCTACCAGTACGCCCGGCAAATTGGCATCGACGAAATACCGTACAATTGGCGTAAGGAGGAAGCAGCGCTGCCTTGGTACAGGGCATTCATCAAATTTTACGAGCACCTGTTCATCCAAGCACCCGGACAGAAACTCGCCGGCGAGAATCGCATCAGGGTCTTCGATGCGTCCAGTGACGAATTTTTCATCCATCTCGATGCATCAGCAGAGCTCGTCAAGTCCGACGTCCATCACATTGACTCCAGTGTGTTACTTCCAGCGGGAGACAAAAAAGAGGCAGAGGTTCATGTCCAGATGGCCATAGCGAGGACCAAACCCGTGGTGACCAAGAAAGCCACTCCACAGAAGAAAACGCTCTATGATCCGAATCTGTACTATAGCGATGATTACTATAGCAGTGACTAATTTGACGATGATGCTCGCGATGATGTGAATTGGAATGGATTATATAGTTAATTTGAAATACAATTTATCTTTTATTTTTTGAATAAATATATTTGTCAACGTTTCAATTGTTCTGCGCCATCTAGCGCGAGTTTCCAATCCGTCTTTTTTTGGGTTATGTTCGCGAATGTGCATCACTCTTGCGCTCTCTCACTCTCGCTCTCGCTGACGCTGTCAAAATAAACTGGCGAACGCAAACGGTTTGTTGTTCTTCGCTGTTGCGCACGTGCTGAGACTGCGCTGTTCTTCGACCAATTCCCGAGTGAATCCGTTTGCGGATATGCCACCAACGATGCCGGTGCCCAACGATGCCAAGCCGCGCCTGCACCTGGAGGAGTTCAAGCTGAAGCAGGATCCGCAGGACTACGGCATCGCCGACGAGGTGTGGAGTCTGGAGCGCTTCAAGCGCCAGTGCAAGATCGTCATCGTGCGGTGAGTGTGTGTTGGATGGTGCAGGGTGGTCGAATAGATGGTGTGCATTGGAAGTGCAATCGAATATGAAAATGAAAGCTGGTTGTAATGGTAGAATAAGTAGAGATTTCCCATTGACAGGGCTTCAGATATTCGCCAAGAGTGAACAAATCCGTCTGATTTTAGATGAAATTTCTGATACTGATAACACCGCATTGACTTTAGGAATTATACTAAATTTTTGGTAGAAAGATATCTAAAATTATGTGAAAGAAGTCTGAAGATGTACAATTTTGGTAGTGAAAATAATCACTGAATCTCTGTATTATTAAATCGAAATATTATTGGTATGAACGAAGCTCGAGGTGTATAAGTTAGAAATAAGGTAGCAGCTAAACAATCTGTAATATGCAATCGAAACAAACGTACGACCTTTTCGCCATCTCTCTCTGACCATATCTCTTGCCTCTCGCCCTTCCTCCTCCCCGCATCCAGCAACGCCCACATGGAGCTCGAGTTCGACCTCATCGGCTGCTACCCGTCCATCGCCAACGCCTTCCGACGCCTGATGCTCAGCGAGGTGCCCTCCATGGCCATCGAGAAGGTCTTCATCTACAACAACACCTCCATCATCCAGGACGAGGTGCTCGCCCACCGGCTCGGCCTCATTCCGCTGCGCGCCGACGCGCGCCTGTTCGAGTATCGGCCTACCGACGCCGAAGACGAGTCGCAGGGCACCGATCTGGATACGCTCGAGTTCGAGCTGAAGGTCAAATGCACGCGGCGTCGCGACGCCAAGGAGACGGCCAGCTTCGATGGTCTCTACCAGAACCATGCCGTGTACTCGGGTCAGATGCGCTGGCTGCCGCGCGGCCAGCAGGCGCAGCTGTACACCGAACAGCTGGTCGGCTCGATTCACGACGACATTCTGATCAGCAAAATGCGGCCCGGCCACGAGCTGGACCTGAAGCTGGTGGCGGTGAAGGGAGTGGGCACCGATCACGCCAAGTTCTCGCCGGTGGCGACGGCCTACTATCGGCTGCTGCCGGAGGTGCGGCTGACGCGCGAGGTGAGCGGCGAGGATGCGAAGCGGCTGCAGACGTGCTTCAGTCCGGGCGTGATTGGCGTCGATGAGAGGGGCAGGGCGTTTGTGCGCGATGCCCGGTACGATACGTGCAGTCGAAATGTGTACCGGTATCCGGAGCTGGCTGATGCGGTGCAGATGGACCGGGTGAGGGATCATTTCATTTTCACGGTCGAGTCGGTGGGCGCGTTGCGGCCGGATGTGATTTTCCTGGAGGCGGTGAAGCATCTGAAGCGGAAGTGTCAGCTGTTGCAGGAGGACTTGAAGGGGGCGGCGAATTGAGGCGAGTGAGTTTGTGTTTGTTTGTTTTGTAGGTGGTTATTGCGAATACAAAAAAAAAGTGAAATGGAAAGGTATGAGAGTAGATTTGTTCATGGCGTCGGATTTAATGGAAAATATTTTATTTATCAGTAGCGATAGTTTAAAACTGGGATTTTTTCGACATATTCTGATGACTATTACAAGAGAACGAGAAGAGATATCTTGTTCGGATTTTTGTCCATCAGTAGCTACACATATACCCTATCATTCCCATCCAGTGATGGATGATGGATACCATTCATCAACCCATTTTCCGACTTTCTCGAATGTTTCTAAGTGTTGGCCTGGCAGTATGTGGTCCATTGATGAAAATGAATGTTATTCAGAAGGTGCCAGGTCCCATGAGTATAGCGGGGCGAATTGAAGCCGCCGACTTAGCAAAGGAGTCGTTATATTGAATACTTTGGAAAATGTAGCTGAAAATGATGTTTTTCGTGATTTCGAGCAAAATTTTGCAGTTCTTGATCAAATTGTTATAAACATTTAATATTTTATCGTTGGTTACGTGGTTTATCAACTGATTCGTCGGTTTCAAGACCTTTGAAGAACTTCCACTTTGTCAATCAATATTTTCGGATGTCTTGGCAATATTTGTCTTTTTCCAGGTTCAAGGTACTCGAAATATATTTTATTTCTATCGCTAATTGAAATCCGTTGTAAAATGCATCATTTCGCACCCAGTTTTCAACTTCCCGCAAATGAACATCGCCACGTTCAAGAGCGCAGTGTGCTTGCAACTTACTCTTAATTGTTTGAAAAATATTAGCATTTTGAAGATCCAGGTCTCACCATTCCAATGATGTATAACATCAAACCATCAAACGAACCCAGCAATGACTAGTTAACCACATCCCAATCTTGAACTATCGCTACTGGTAGTATTTGTTGGGACGAGCTATTCAATGTTTATTGACTAGTAATTTCAACACGAAACAGAAAATCAACCTCAATACACAATTGTGAGATCGTTGACTTTGACTGCTTTATCATGCGATACATCTACATACATCCAGTAATAACAATCAAGCTCTTATCGTAAAAACAATCGATTCATATAAATTATAATGCTAACAAAAATAAGATTCAAGATCATAAAATGTGTAAAATACTCGATTTAAATGATGTTTCGCGTATTTACAGTAGAATTAGTAGAAATATTTTGTGAAGAGTATGCACATGAAATCTCTACGATTCGTGCAGACTTCAACGTCCGAATTTCACTTCAATCTACCGATAAAAAAATCCAACCCCAATCTCCGATATTCCTTTTCGGTCGTCTCATTTTCGATAAACAATCACAGGTGGTATATTTCAGAAATGTTATTTGATATAATCAATAAGGGATATTAAAAAGAAACAACATGTAGTTAATAGTAATATGCGCAATATGCCTTGCTCGTGCATGCGGTGAATGAAACGTCTATCCGTTTGTCTGCGCGCCAATCACTCTCAAACCGCGACACATCGCCGCCACAGAGAAGCGCAAGCTCGCAAAGATCAACGGAAAAAACAACCCGCGCTTCACGGAACGGGTACGCGCTATAAAACACAGATCGTGTGAAACGACAATGCTGAGATGCTTTTGCACATGCGATCGCATTCACCGTTCTGCCGGATCCGGATATCGTTCCATCGTCGTCGTCGTCGTCGTTCTGGTAACCTCATGCCAAGCATACAAGTGAAACGCCTGCGTGCTTCGCCCCACCCTTCCCCACTACCGAGCCTCGCCGCCTACAAATGCGGCGTCTCCGGAATCAGCGAAGCGAAAAACGACAGCACAAACGTGCGGATCAGCGCGAGCAGCGGCATTCGCTGGTGATTGGGCTCCTGCCCGGCGACCGCATTCGGCGCAGTCTGGTCGTCTGCCGCCTCTCCCACCGCAGCCGGCTGCTGAGCGGCTGCATCCTCTCCAGCTTCGGCAGCGCCGCCATTGGCGGCGAGCAGCTGCTGCTGGCGAGCGGCATTCGCTTCGGCCGCCGCATTGTTCACAGCGGCGAACATTCGCCGACGGTGCACGTGAAAGCCGCTGATCGCACGATACCTGAACGAGCACGCACACATAGACACACGAGAGGGTAGCAGAATAAGGATTAGTACGTTCATCTCGACTTTATTCGTTGGCAGAGTGGGTCGAAATAACGATTTTAATTTGAATCCTCAAATGGCAGAAAGGCATGAGAGCACATATCATACATCCATTTGGTACAAAACCCTTTGATCCAGAACGAAAGTTTTACAGTGTGAAATTTCACGTAAAATGCTAGTTTCAATTTTGAAAAAATTGAGGTAAACCGACGTTTGTGGGTCCATTGAAAAAAATGTAAAAGAAACCATAAGGGTGAGAGTTTTTCGATCAAACTAATGAAATAATAATGAAATAATGGTATGAAAATATTTGTATTGAATTGATAGAATTGGTCAAACGTAAGTAAGGTTTTGGAGCCCGAAATATAAGTTTTAGTAATTTGTTAATTTGTTAGAAACATTACCGTCCTATTATAATTGGACATATGAGGATGTACCATTGGTATCTTTTTCGTTATTTCGATCCACCCCCTCCCTCCTCTCATCAGTTATCTGGTTAGTCCGCCAGGGTGGTATATACTCACAGGTGGTAGGTAACAACGAAAAGGATCACGACCAGGAGGCGCGTGGGTGACGAATAGAAAAAGACCAAAGCCAACAACACCATCACCCTACTAGTTGCATAAAACAGGTCTAACCAATCGTTCTCGTGGCCACCGTTGTCGATGTCATTGGCTGCCGGATTAGCAGCAGCCGCTGCAACAGCGGCATTATGCGCGTTATTCTGCGCTTCGGCATTGTGGTGTTGGTGCTGGTGCTGGTTGATCGGCTGCGGTGGTTGTGGCTGCTGTTGCAGCTGTTGCGGTTGTGGTTGCTGCACTTGTGGCTGCTGAGCTTGTGGCACTTGCGGTGGTTGATTTCCGAACAGCTGCTGCTGTTGCTGTTGCAGTTGCTGCGCTTGCTGCTGCAGCTGCATGTAGGCCAACTGTTGTTGCTGCAGCTGTTGCTGCTGATAGAGCGCCTGCTGATCGGCCGCCGTTGCGTTCGGGAACGTCTGGCTCAGATAGTGTTGCATGTACTGGGCGTAGACCTGCTGCATGGTCTGCTGCATGGCGTAATGGGCGGCGAGCTGTTGCAGCTGCGCGTTCGTCGGGGCCGGCGGAGCGCTGGCGTTGGCTGGGGCGGCAGCCGCTTGGTGGCGGCGACTGGCGGGTAGAAAGATGGCGAGATAGGGATAGATGAGCGACGTTGAAGGGTGAGTAAATGATGACTTTGGTGATCTGAGAGATCAAAAATCAAGTGTAACCTCATAAATTCGGTTTACGATTTTTTAGTTTTGTTCATTATATTCAGTCAACAAATTAAGAGACGTGTTTATGAATTGTGAGGGATTTACCTGTTCATACTATGAATTGATCATTCGTATGTAGGCTAAATTGTGAGTATTCGTTGCACAATATCAGGCAGCCTGAATAGTTTGGAATAAAATCTATGCTTCAGAGACGGATTCGGAACATTTTAAAATATGAAAATAAATTATGCACGACTTTGCCATACGGCCTATCAAAAATGTACTTTTTCCATCGTATGAACAGGTCAAAATAGACGAAAATAATTTTATCACATTTGTATCTAGAAAGTCTAGAGAACAACGCTCTTCGTTTACTACGCCTCATCACATTAATTTTCGACTCACTGCAGATTTTTCTAAATTAAAATAACAACTATTACAATTTTACTGAATTACTAAATTTGTATTACTCCCAATTAGTCGGATTTTCCAAGTTTGCGACTATTTTCGGAGGACAAGCTACACTAGCGGGAACAATTGAAGGATCACTTTAGAAACCCGGATTTGTTGCTTTCCGTTCAAAGTCCGATATCGCAGTGTAAAGAAAATCGTTTGAAGGCCAACGACAAGCAAATTAAAGCTTAATGAACAAGTTATCCATTCCATATAATGGTTGAGTTTTGATAAATTTTCCCAAGTTTGTGCACAATGCACATTTTGTTGTTTCCTATAGTGTATAATAAATAATAATCTGCATATTCCAATGATACAGATTTGAAGTAGAATATTTTGCCCCATACAAAATATCTGGATTTCGTGTATGGATAGAGCCTATAACTTTTCACTCGATATTCAAATGAAAGAGATGAAATTGTCTACACATCCTCATCTTACGGAAAAATTATAAAAAATCACCGAATTAGAGCTCGATGATGTCTCCATATGAAAACTGAGCGGCCTTGTTTAGGGCGTCGTCTGCCGAAGATGAGACTTATGTCACGCGATGTTTTGTGTATATGATAGAATGATGTTTATTCAACCAATTTATATCATTGGTATGTTCAGATTCAGATTATTATACTACATGGTATCGCGAGAAATAGGAAAGGAACAACATTTTTGATGAAGGCAAACTTTATTTTTGATCAATGTGATCTTATACTAGTACATAATGTCATTAGTTTGAAAGAAATTGTCTTTATTGTAACAAATCCTAACATATGGTGAAGAAAGTATTTAAATTAAAGCACTGATTTCTGATTGGTAGAAGGGTCGCTATAGCCAAAACATGTATTGGTAAATTGTTATCTGGGGTCTGCCCTAGCCGGAATAAAATTTGGCAATTTTGTAAACTATTCTGTACCTTCAATTTGGACACCGAAGTCGATGCGCACAGTGGACGCCCAAATTGTGAGGTTCCTGACGAAAACATCAATAAATCAAACCAAATATTTTCGGAATTTGGAATGGATGGAACCTGGAGATTGCTGATACCCTGAGGTTATATTAAAAATATTGATACATATCGTGCATACGTGTTTGTGCATGCGAGAGCTCTTTGCGGATAGAGTGCAGAAAAAACGCAAAAACTCACAATCGGTCAAATCCACCAAAAAGCCATAATCAATGATTAGGGCTATGAATTGAGTTCCTATCTATAGTTTTGTGCGTATTTGGCTCTCAGGGACTATTTGTTATTTCCAAAATAAATATAGAAAAAGAGCATTTTGCAAGGGTTAGCGACGAATACTCTTTGAAGGTGATGTTGTGAGTGTTGTAAGACAGCTGATTTAAGGCTATCGAGCTTAAATGAAACTATGTATAGGAATAAACAAAAAAAATCATCAAAAATATTGGTCCTACCCTATTTCTCGCGATATTTATCAGTCCATGTAGTAGCTTGTCCTCCTAAAATGGTCGCAAACTTGAAAAATTATATTTGTTTGGCATGGTTCAAGTCAACCACTGTATTTTTGATTACGTTTTCATTTAATTTTACATTTGTATTGAACAAAAAAATCAAAATCTTACCGCATCTCGTTGACTGCTTCGGCCGTGGCGGCTGTGAATGTGACACCAGCCGCTGATGCAGCTGCTGTCGGTGCTGATGCTGCTGCCCCGCTCGCCGTTGCTTGAGCTGCTGCTGCTGCTGCTGCTGCTGTGGCTGCTGGCTGCACCTTAGCCGGCTGATGTGGCGCCTGGTTCTTGGGCGCAAAGACCAGATGCACGGTGTGCGATGTGTTCGGCTGGCCGCTGCCGTCGTCGTAGTGGCGCAGAATGTCCTTCAGCACCGTCGAGTCGCGCAGCAATTGGCCCGAGTAGATGAGCTTCTGTTCGTCCGATTTCTGGATGGAATGGGGATGGATATGGAATCAATTGAAAATTGTCGCGACAATTTGAACGTGTGTCTTTTCGAGTGAACGATGTTTACAAAATGGAATATGGCATCCGCGCGCGGGCTGCTGATTTATAAATGTACGTATCGGGAAACCGAGCACATGACGCAATCGAATCGCGTGTATGGTAAAAGTTCACACAGTATAAATGTTTGATCAGCAGCTGCGCGGTTTGCATCTGACTCGCGTAGCTCGACCCTTGACGAAAATAATTCCAGAGGTCGAACGAGTCGCGCGATTCGAGTGTATAGTGAAATAACAAACAACCCCCAGACGCATTTATCGCATTAAAGCCGCAGAGCCCAGGGTCGGCGATTCAAAGGCGCGTCCCATATCGAGTAACATTCACACACATATTCAAGGGCACACTCGCGTGCATAACATCGCGTGCACTTACGGGCTTGTTCGGATACACCTCCGAGAGATACGTCTTCAGTCGCTCGATCGTCCAGCCGACCTCGCACCGGATCGTCTGGTCCTCGAACTGCTGGTTCGCTGCCTTGACGATGATCGTCACCGCTGTCGATGAGTCTCCCATTGCGACGATGTTGCTCTAATTTTCGAGTTTAAAACCACGGCAAAATTTTGCGCTGCTCCCGCGTCGAATCGCTTTTGGCCCAATTGGATTTTGTGGCGGTGTGTGTGTTTATATTTGTGTCTGCTTGTGAAAACGCGCAGCAGCTGATTACTGCTGTCATATACTTCGTGAGTGTGAGTGTTTGTTTTTGCGTGTTTTGCGCAGGCTTTGTCGCACGATCTTTGACCCGCGAGCGTGTTTGTCGTCGAGGAATTCGATTCTATTTGCAGTCGATTCAGTAGATTATAAGCACCGCGATGCCTGAAAGCGAGTCGCAGAGACCAATTAATACCTGCTCGGCAATCGCGTGCATGTGTGAAGTGGAAGTGGAAGCGTTGGCAACGCGGATGGAAATCGAAAACGATAATACACACTGTCACGCGCACAAACACGAACACTTGCAGGCACACGCACGCACGCACACACTCACACACGTGCGTATGATGCGTCTCTAAGAAGCTGCGTGCACAACAAACAAAAATGTACTTTGGTGCGTGATGTGGTCAAATGGGCGAAAAGGCGACCGCAAGACGCTCCACGGAATCCGAACCAACTTCTAGATATTATCACTTTACTGTGGAACAGCGCGACCGAATTCGCAGAGACCGACAATCACAATAACACAGACGTAAATCGCCAAGTTGCCAGCAGCGGAGGAAAATTCACTGTGCGCGTGTAATTGCACGGAAACTGAGTGGCGCGTTGATGCGCTCGTCTAAAAATGGTTATTTGTAAGTCGCTGATTGGTCGGAGTCACGAAACACCGAGGGGCGAATTATTCGGGTAATCGGTGTTTATTTCGATGGAAATTGAGTGGAAATCCTTAGAAATCTTCGGGAATCAACGGAAATATAGATAATTTTTAGAAATGTCTGGAAATCACCAAAAATCATCCGTAAATCGTTTAAATTTTCCAGAAACCACTATTCGGTGTACACCCCAAAGAAAGTGATTCGCCCCTCGCGAAACACAAATGCTGCGAAATGTACGCGGACAGTGATGCCAATTAGCTATTTGCGCGACTGCATTGCCTACATTATGGCGGATGAATTTTTCGCGAGGCGCGTCGAATATTGATCGTTAGGATTTTTCGTCGCTGGAATTAATTTGAAAATGGCTGCGATTCAAAATCGATTCGACAAAGGAACATCGATTGAAGACGGGTTTGATTGGTGATATTTCGGACATTCAATTATTGCAGTTTTTTGTGATTATATCCGCATTACATACATGCCAGTCTATCGAGCTGAATAAAAGCGATGACGAAATGTTTCAACTTCCAACATATCCGCCTTGTTCTTTGACGGATTAGCGCGAACAATTTGAACATTTCACAAGGAGTAAAAGATGCACCGAATTACGAAAGGTAAGTGAAAAATGTTCATGAAGTAAACATTTATACTTCAAGGCTTAACATGTTCAGAGAAAAAAAAACTTCCGACAAAACAGTGCTAACCAATCAAAGTAATATAGGCAACCCAAAATTCAACAATCAATCATCATCAAAACCAGCGCGTGTTCTCAAACGTCAGCAACATACACATCCAATCAAACACATTCGAAATTTCCGCGAAATCGTTGCGAATCGATTTACACACACACAAATTCAGCCCTAGGCCGTAATCCCTTCATTCACAATCATGCCCGCCATCGGAATCGACCTGGGCACCACGTACTCGTGCGTCGGCTGCTTCCAGCACGGCCGCGTCGAGATCATCGCCAACGATCAGGGCAACCGGACGACGCCCAGCTACGTGGCCTTCACCGACACCGGCGAACGCCTGATCGGCGACGCCGCCAAGAACCAGGTCGCCCTCAATCCGACCAACACGATTTTCGATGCGAAGCGCCTGATTGGGCGGCGATTCGACGATGCCAATGTGCAGGCGGATATGCGCCACTGGCCGTTCAAGGTGCGCTCGGGGCCGGAGGGCAAGCCACAGATTGAGGCGACGGTGCAGGGGAAGCTGAAGAGGTTTCAGCCGGAGGAGATCAGTTCGATGGTGCTGGTGAAGATGAGGGAGACGGCGGAGGCGTATTTGGGAGTACCGTGCACGGATGCGGTGATTACGGTGCCGGCGTATTTTAATGATGCGCAGCGGCAGGCGACCAAGGATGCGGGGACGATAGCGGGGTTGAAGGTAGGGTGAGGGGATTTTATAGAATTGTGGAATCTGGGATTGGAAGCTTCAAATGACACTCCAGAGTACAGTAGAAAATCCGATGGTCAGAGCGACCGTTATTTCGATTAAAAATGGTTGGGACCTCTAACTAATTTTTTTATATTTGTATGTAAACCAGAGAACTTTCCTGATCTTTCTAGTGGATACAAAACTCCAATTAGTTAACTTGAACCATGCAAGCAGAAGGTAATTAAATATAGTCACACACAAATTTAACGATGGAATTTAAACCTCAGATGACCGTTCTTTTACTACCCCAACTGTTTAGCTTAAACTATGCCCAAAAAACCAATCTTCTAAGTATTCAACCATTTCCAATGATACAGATTTGTTGAATAAACATCATTCTATCATATTATTACCAGTAGCGTGCGTTTAACATTGGGATCTGGTTAATCAGACGTTGCTTTGTTCGATAGACAATAAGTTATACACCATTTGAAAGGTGAGACATTGACCGTAAACGTGAAACTACTTTTGAGACGAATACGAGTATGGTCGATAATAGTGTATTTAGGTGGGATTATTCGGAAGTATGGAAATATGAGAACTCGAAAACGGAGAATCAGTTGATACCGTCGGTACCAACAATAAAATATCAATTTTATCAGCAATTTTATCGAAAAAGTTAACAAATTGCTTGAAACCACGAAAAACACCATTTTTCAGGCAAAATTTCCTTTAGCTTTTTTCGTGCGCATTTAACCGAAGTTGTCAATAATACTATTTCTTGGCTCAGCATCTACTTCTATTTTTGCCGCTGTAATGATTACACCTGGCGCTATCTGATAAACATTCATTATCATCAATTGGACACATACTTTCAGACCTACACTACGAAACATTCGCGATAGTCCAAAAATGGGTCGATGGATGGTTTTCATCGCTGGAGGGGAAGACCTTTTGGGTGGCATCCATAAATTTGCACAAAGATAGGGTACATGTTTAGCTAAAGACGGACCAAAATTCGACCGAAATATCTTCATAGTTTTCTTGTAAAAGCCATTTGAATATGACGAAATAATCTCAATCTTACGCTACTGGTAAAACATCGCGTAACGAAAGTCACATCTTAGGCTGACTACTCCCTAAACAAGACCGAAGAAATCACCGATCGAAGAAGCATTCAAGTATTTTTTTTTAAGAACAGGATTTGTAGATAGTGTTTTTCTCGATCATTTTTCGATCGATGAAAAATTATGTCCCTCATACCTTGGACGAAATACGTGTTTTTTGTATTGGGAAAAATATTCGACACAATTTCTTGATTTAGTGTTTGGAATAGAGCATATAACTTTCCATTTGATTGACTTAGAACAATTGTTGTATATTCAAATGATAGAGTATGAAATTGTCTACAAAACATAGTCATTCGAACAAATAAAAAAAATTGCTTGCTTGCTTTTTGTTCGGTGATTTTCCCAACGGAGTGGCTTTGTTTATGGCGTAGTCAGCTTAATATGAGACTTTTGCGTCACGATTTTTGTGAATATGATACAATTATGTTTATTCAGCATCATTGGAATGTTCAGATTGTTATAGCTTGTCCTAAAAAAATGGTCGATTGAACATTGTGAAACATGATAATTAAATACTCATGTCGCTTAAATAATTTCGAATAATTGCGTTTTTATAAATTATGTTTTCTGAAAAAAAACGGACAACAAACACGACTATCAAGATTTTATAAAGGTTGCTCAAACGAAGAATTGATCTTAATGAATGCGCGACTTTCAACTCATTCTGTTCAGGTCCTCCGCATCATCAACGAGCCCACCGCAGCCGCCCTCGCCTACGGCCTCGATCGCAACCTCGCCGGCGAGCGCACCGTCCTCATCTTCGACCTCGGCGGCGGCACCTTTGACGTCTCCCTGCTCACCATCGCCGAGGGCGCCCTCTTCGAAGTCCGTGCCACCGCCGGCGACACCCATCTCGGCGGCGAGGACTTCGACAATCGCCTCGTAGAACACCTGGCCGACGAGTTCAAGCGCAAGCACGGCAATCGCGACGTGCGCTCCAACGCTCGCGCCCTGCGGCGCCTCCGCTCTGCCGCCGAACGCGCCAAACGCACGCTCAGCGGCAGCACCGAAGCGGGCATCGAGATCGAGGCGCTGCTCGAGGGCATCGACTTTTACACGCGCATCTCGCGCGCACGCTTCGAGGAGCTGTGCGCCGATCTGTTCCGCCAGACAATGCTGCCGGTGGAGAAGGCGCTCGCCGATGCGTCCATCGCCAAGGAGCGCATCGACGACATCGTCATGGTGGGCGGATCGACGCGCATCCCGAAGGTGCAGCAGCTGCTGCAGCAGTTCTTCGGCGGCAAGCAGCTGAATCTGTCCATCAATCCCGATGAGGCAGTCGCCTATGGGGCGGCCATTCAGGCGGCTATTCTGGGCGGTTCGGTGGACTCCAAGATCCAGGACGTGCTGCTGGTCGACGTGGCGCCGCTGTCGCTGGGCATCGAGACGGCGGGCGGAGTGATGACGAAGCTGGTGGAGCGGAACACGCGAATTCCGTGTCGCCAGCGCAAGGAGTTCAGCACGTATGCGGACAATCAGGATTCGGTGGAGATTCAGGTGTTCGAGGGCGAGAGGGCAATGACGACGGATAACAATGTGCTGGGCAAGTTTGAGCTGCAGGGAATTCCGCCGGCGCCGCGAGGAGTGCCGCAGATCGAGGTGACGTTCGATTTGGATGCCAATGGCATTATGAAGGTGACGGCCAAGGAGATGGGCACGGGAGCGTCGAAGAACATTGAGATTAAGAACGATCGGGGAAGGTTGTCGCAGGCGGAGATTGAGAGGATGTTGGCGGAGGCGGAGCGGTTTCGGGAGGAGGATGAGAAGCAGAGGGAGAGGGTGGCGGCGAGAAATGGCCTGGAGAGTTATGTGTTTGGGGTGAGGCAGGCGGTGGAGGAGGTGAAGGTGAAGGGGAAAGATGAGGGGCCGTTGAGTGAGGAGGAGCGGAAAGTGGCGTTGGACAGGTGCACGGAGACGATCCAGTGGTTGGATGGGAATGCGCTGGCGGAGCGCGAAGAGTATGAGGATCGATTGAAGGAGGCGCAGAAGGTTTGCGAGCCGCTGATGAAGAGGCTGGTGAGCGAGAAGAAGCGGGCGCAGGAGGTGGATTAGGAGGATGGTGAGAATGCGTAAACGAGTTGTTTGGAATAGTGGATGTGGATTTATATATTGATTGAAACTGTGTTCAAAATATGCATACAAATTACATGCGTTCAGTTGAGTTCAACGATGACTTCGTCTTCGGTTGGTAGCGTGTTTTTTCTCTCGTGAGTCTTCATGTGCAACACGAGTGTGCCGCGTTGTCGGAACGTTTTGTCGCAAATATCACAGGCATAGGGTTTCTCACCGGTGTGTGTCATACGATGCAGCTGCCAAACCTGAGGGATGTTTGGGATTAACGAAAGAGATGGGTAAAGTAAGCTATAAGTCGGCCTTGCATAGCGGATTCGCAGTCCTTGTTAGCCGTTTAATCTCGATTTTACAGCTATCCGCTTTTTGACGCTTTGTGACTGTTTTAGCTGGTTCATTTGTGTCTCTTCATTTCGGTTATAGCCAGTCTTATCCTTGACTAGTCGAAATATGTGGCATTATGTCGCATTATGTCTTTTCAAGCCAGTTAATGTTTGTCACTTTGTGACAGTTATCTAATGCCTTTTTGACGTCTGTGTTACTCGTGTGTCGCTAGTTTTAACTGGCCTAAAGTGTAAATTAAAATATGAATAAAAGAAAGAAAAACTCACCTTCTTATGCGCAAACGTCGCCTTGCAAAACTCGCACTCGAACGGCTTCGCCCCCGTATGCGCCAGCCCATGGTCAGCCAAATGCGCCGCCGTCTTGTAGCGCTTCGGGCACTCTGCACACTTGTAAGGTTTCACGCCCGTGTGCGACCGCGAGTGGATCCTCAACTCGGCGCCGGTCACAAATCCGGCGCCGCACTCGTCGCACATGAACCGCTTTACGCCGGCACAACGCTGCTCGTGCTGGCGGCGCATCGCCTCCGTGCGGAACAGCTTGGGGCAGTGTTCGCAAGGAAATTCCGCTGGCGCAGTTGAGTGCGATTGCATGTGTATCTGCAGATGACCAGTTATTATCAATTTGTTTATTCAATTTCTAAGGACACTTGTGAAGAAATTTGGGAAATGTCAGCGATTTGTCTTGATGGTATATCCGTTAATCTTATGGTTTTTTTTAGGGACAAAACCAATCCCTGATTATGTATGTAAATCCCTGATTGAATATGTTTTAAATTCTGTTTCGAATTACTACATGGGCTGATAAGTGTCAGGAGGAATAGGGAAGGAATACAACATTTTTGATGAAACCAATTTTTTTTGTTGATAATAGACATCTTTAACACGTAACGCCCCATATGCCCCTTTGAAATGTGAACAAGTTGCGGGTAAAAATATTTGAACAATCTCCGAAATTTATTTTGAGAGATAGAGTATTGCGAAAATAGTCGAAAAAATTGAATCGTCTCAATACAAGTATGGCTTAAAACAATTAAGCACGGATTAATATTGATATTAGATGCTGTTAGAAACAATCGCG
>JANTBZ010083560.1:0-19135 GCA_024741255.1 Exechia fusca | reverse complement strand
AAGTACAAAGGCAGTGGGTACTCTCGAAACTCCGTTCCAACAATATAAACATGTTAATGTTTTTGACAATCGATCATCATTTTCACTTTCAATATAATTCAATTTCGGAAACCGTTATCTTTTTTATTCCGTTGTGCCGTTGTTACAAATGTTCTCTAGGATGAACAGGAAAAAAGGGATTATCCCTTAACTTCCGGGCCTTGGTTATGACGATGACATGTGTGCGCTATACACTTTGAATGAAACGTTGCAATAAACTTTGAATAACCATTATATGTGTGGACATTATTTTGGCAACATGCTTTCCAGTTATATATTTCCGGGGCATTTTGATAGATGTAATTCAGATACATGAGCCAGTAATGTGGGGAAACTTTGGTACAATCATTTCTGAAAGCTGCAAAAAATGTCTAACCTTCGAGGGCTATAACATTTGTATACGGGGACAAACACGGACGGAATCTATATTAATTTATGTTCTAAATTCAAAACGTTCCATATATAAAAAATGCCCCACTTGTTCGAAAATGATACATTTCGGTAGGTCGATGTCGACAGTAAAGTCATGGTGGAAATCAAATTACCAATGTTTAATTGTGCAACTCACGATGATCAAGCAATTAGCATGTTCAAGTTCCTAATACAAAAACATATTTTATTGTTACTCTATAAATATACCCCCGACACGCCCAGTGCAAATACTCACACGCTCCGTTCATCAAATAAATCCGCCCGAAGTTCGCCACCGCACCGACCACAAAAACGCCCAACATGGCCGCACAGAAGCTGGTCAAGCGTTCCGCCACAAAGTCCTGCGTGAATATGATATCCAATATCTTGCCAATGCAGTACGGCACTGACATCGTCACTCCGGACGACACCACCAGACAGGCAACGCTGGCGCCAATTGTCCAGCGCTCCGGCTGGGCGAGCCGGAGCAGCCGCCGGAAGTCGGATTCGGTACGCGGAGCGACGACCGGTGGGGGCAAATGGCCGCCAGTAGGAGCAGCATTTGGATGGGCGCTCTTTGTCACGTTGTCGTCAGTCTTTGGATTCGATGGTGTGGTCGTCGGGTTTGTCGATGTGTGCCGGATGAACGATGAATGAAATGGGCTGCGTGCGGAGATCTGCCAGCCGATAACCAACGGAGACGATGACGATGTCGAATGGCCGAACAGGGTGGCCTCTTTTCGCTGCGGCAGTAGTGCTGGTTGCCTCCGTCGTTCCGCGAGTGGCGGTCTTGTCGCAGCGAGGGTTCGCACGAACGATAATGTGCCGAAGTGCGATTGTGCATGTTTTGTCGTCGTCGTTGCCGTTGATCTCGCGGCGATGCGCAGCATTTTCCTGAATGACGATTTTCGACTGTGTGGAGTTGTGGTTGATCAACAGGTGAATGGCGGCGCTATTGGCGACTGCGGCGGAAGAGCGTGTACATGGACCGGCGGGTGGGCGACGGACCGAGTTTAATGGTATTATGAAAAATGACGGGCGTGTTGTGAAACCGAATTATAAAATATGTGCGCGATGAGGAGCCGACTTCCGTGAATCCGCGATGAAATGAAATCGGAATTCGGAATGTGATATGAAAACATTAGCCAATCAGCTGTGCGGTGTTGTTGGGTTTCTCGGTTGCGCATAATTCAGCTGTGCAATGTTTACGTGAGCCGATGTGTCAAAACGTCAAAAATATAACTTGAACGTATTGTTCAGTGCTTCCACAACATTTAACACTTGAGCGTTTGGGCCGGTTTTGGTCTGGCCGCGTGAGCTTTCAAAGCATGTATATAAGCAGGCGGACAAATTCGTCATAAACTTTCGCTATAATTCCAATATCTGATATACAGTAAAACCTCCCTAAGCCGAAACCTCCCTAAGCCGGAATCCTCGCTAAGCTGGAAAATTTTTGTTCTTCGAAATCATTAGAAACAGTTACAATTTATTAATTACAGTTTGAACCATCTGTTTTTCTGCATTTCCGACGTACACGAGTCGCTATAATTCGTAACAAATTGTGCGAAATTCTCAAATCGAAGTATCCATCAAATTACCTTGAAGCGACAAAAATAGTAGACTAGATAATGACTCCAAATAACAGTTTATTTGTGAAAATTATTGTTTTTACGGCGGGTATTCTAATAATACACGTTGAACTCACGTTTCATATGTTCCGTTATTCGAGTTATTTTAGGTCTTGAAAAAAAAGACCGCCCTAAGCCGGAAACTCGGCTAAGCCGGAATTTTTTGTCGGTCCCGTGCGATTCCGGCTTAAATGCTTGTCGGGTAGGGAGGTTATATAGTCGAACTCCTACAATTATACGTTCTAGTTTATCATCTTCGGGTGAACTGGATACGGCTTCGACGAGTCGATCGTTTGGCATTGCAGGATGTTCTAAATATCTGTTTTAAATATAGGTAATGAGTGAAATTAACAATAGGACACATTTGTTGGCAGTGTTGCTGATTTCATACTAGCAATGATCAACAACAGTTATTTATTGGGGAATTTGTGAAAATACATGTCATACCTTTTCGAATAATATATTTTCTCAACTATATTCTATTATAATCTTTACTTTTTTGTATATTATAATTCCTATATGAAATATTTTTGTTTTGTTCCTTGATTTTCTTCAATTTTGTGTACGGATCAGAGTATACATATATAATTAATATATTCTGAATTTGTGGGTGATATATATATCTGATTTTCTTGTTTGGTTCCGGGGACATGATCAGAAGGCACTCAAACCACGCGTGAAACCGAAGTGAAATCGCGCTTTTGAAGTTTGATTTGTGAACATTTAAATATTCTAGTTATTTCATTATTTTGTCAAGACACTTTGTGGGCGTGTATAGTATATGAGTATCTATCGTATAATCGGTGCCGAGCGCGTTCAATAAGTATATAACCCATAATTAATGAATAACAATAAAAGTATGTACATGTTGGTCATTTAAACGGAAATGAAAATGTAATTAGTGTTAGTACTATACAATCATTATTCAATACATATCGCGTTCGAATGAAAAGTTCAACTGTTGGGGTTGTATATATAGTTTTATGTTGGTATGTTGTGGTCATATCGCATATTGAACAATTTCTTGTGTGATCTTTCTGTGTGGTTGGTTGGATTGCGAATGGTTCTTCGCGTTAGAGTGTTATCTATTTACAATTGATAACCACCTCCACACCATGTATGTATGGGTGTGGAAACCCTACGTTTATATATGCTTATCTGTGTGTGTTGGATTATATTGCTTGCGAAGTCCAATGTTGCGTGTGTGGTGTCAATAAATATATATGTATATTATCTGATGCGTCCATCTTCCCTTCGTCCACCGCTTCATCACATCGGTCCCTCCAATCCCAATCCCGCCGCCCTTCTTCCATGCTGCGGCCCATCCTTGTTCTGTGGAATCACCGTCAGCGACTTCGGAATCTTCGACAGCAACGAAGCCGCTGATTCCCCATCATTATTGTGGCCACTGCCACCATGTCCACCGCCCATCCCCATCTGCGCCGCATTCGCAGCAGCATTCCGGCTCAGCACCTCCGCCCACATCCGGATGTTGCTCGGCATGACGGCATGAGCGGCAGCCGCTGCCGCCGCCGCCGACGTCCCAACGCCAGCCGACAACCCCATCCCATTGTTGTTGTTGCCGCCGCCGCCGGCGGCATGCTGGGCAGCGGTGGCCTTGATCAGGGCGTCCAGCGGCCCGACGCCGGCGGGGCCGTGCAAAGTTGCGGTGACATTCGGAGCGATATGATGCTGCTGGTGCGGATGCATGAGATGATGGTGGTTCTGTAGATGCTGATGCTGACCGCCACCACCACTCATGCCACCGCCACTCATCATATTGCCGCTGCCGCCACCGCCGCCGCTCGGCATCGTCTGATAGGCGAGCTGCTGCTGCAGGATCTGCTGCCTGATGATTTGTTGGTTCTGCATCAGCTGCTGATTCTGCAGCATCTGCTGCTGCTGCTGCAGCGAGCTGGCCGACGGTGGCGGTCCAGCATTGACGCCCAGATAGGCGGCAATTGAGGGCGTTGATGTGATGGAGACGACAGATTGGCCGGAGGAGGACGAAGAAGACTGGTTCTTGTGCTGGTTCTGCTTGAGGAGTGACGTCGAGTTGGCGTTGGCCGAGGGCTTTCGCGTCTTCAGCAGCGAGTCCAGTGTGTTGGTGTTGGCGGTTTTGGTGTTGCCCGAACCAGAGGCTCCAGCTGCACCATGATGATGATGATGATGCATGCTGCCCATCGATCCATGCAGATTCATTCCTGAGTTACCGGCCATTCCGCCAACGGCGCCGCCGCCGCCAATCGGAATCAGCGAGTTCTGCTCGAGTATTTTGTTCGGAATCTGCACCTTGTTGTTGGCGGCGGAAGCCGACGCCGCCGCCGACGTGGCGGACGACGAGTTGTTGCCCGACCGGTTGGCCTTTGAGGAGCCGCCAGCCGCTTTGGGCGTCGACGTTTGCATGCCGGTCGGCGGAGCCGGAGATGTCGAATTGGAGGACATTGCGCTGGTATTGCCAACGCTCGGAAGCTGCTGCTGCTGAGGCTGCGACATCACTGCCGCGGACGACGTCGACTGCTGCTGCTGCTGCTGCCTGGCAATCAGCTGATCCCTCAGCAGTCGCTCCCGCCTCAAAATGCACATGCGATTGTAGTCGTGAATCGAGATCAGATACGGATTGCCGCCCGACTGCACCTGCACCAGACTATGCAACAGTCGCCCATCGGCGGTCTGGTACAGTTGGCCGTTCTTGGCGGCCGGCGCAGCGGACACGGGCATCAGGGTGGGGCGCCACATTTGCGACTCGAGCCGCTCGTCGGCGGTCAGGACGTCCGGCAGCCGGATGACGTTGTCCGGTGAAGTGGGATTCGGTGCGGATGATGAATTGGCTGCAGCTGAATTGGCTTTGGCGGCTGCCTCAGCGGCGGCCGCTGCGATGGCGGCAGCCGAGGTGGACGCCCGATTGGAGGAGTTCTGGCGGTTGCGTTTGCCGGAGTTTCCGCCCTGCTGCTGGGGCTGCGGAGCGACGGTGGCCACGTTCGATTGCTGCGATTTGTTGGCTGCTTTGGACTGGTGGTGCGAGGTCGGCGAGGATGGAGTCGAGGTCGAGGGACCAGCGGTGGCACTTGGCGTAATCGTCGTCTGTTTCTGTTGAGCAGCTGCAGCCGCTGATTGGTGGAGGCCTTGGGTGATGGAGATGGCCTGCCGGTTGGTGGTGTTGATGCAGATCAGATCCGGCGGCAGCGTCACGTTGCCCATGCGCCCTGCAGGCCCCGGCCCAGACTTGTCGCCGCTCAGATTGATGGCGCCCGAGCTGCTGCCACTGGCTCCTTCGGACAGACGCTGTTTGGTCTTCAGCAGACTGCAGTTGGTCGAATCATTGGTCTTCGACTTGTTGGCGGTAGCAGCAGTGGTGGACTTTGGTGGCGTCGGGTGGATGGTCACACTGGGGACCGTCGGAGTGGTGGCTGATGTGGAAGACGTGGACGCCTTGCCGCCGAACAAACTGCTGCTCAACGCAGACAGCGACGTCGTTGATAAATCACCTGGCGAAGCATCAACTTCCATCTTGGCCACCGTCGTCGGCCGATTGTCGAACGCCGCCAACCGTTGCTGCACCGACTCCGCATACACCGCTGCCGATTGTCCGGCCGACGTCAGCATGGCACCCGGCGCCAGCACCAGATCGCCACTCCTGAAATACTTCTCCAGCAGAATCAAATGCCGCAGGAAGCTCGACTGGTTGCCGTACGGCTTCTGCAGTTCCTCCCACAGCTGGCGCGTTTGCTGGTCGTACTGGACGGTCATCTGGCAGCGCGTCCAGCCATCCGGAGTCCGCTGAGCGGTGGCGGCTGCGCCGAACGGCACATTCACGTGCAGTCCCAGGTCCTCTTCGCCGGGGAACAGTTCGCGCATCGAGATGTTGGGGTTGGCGCGCAGAGCGCTGAGCTCCTCTTTGGTCGGTGGCTGGCCGGAGGCGGAGGCCGCCGCGGAGGTGGGCGAGAATCCGCTGCAGCCAGTTTCGACGACGATGATCTGTTTCTTGGACGAGGATGGGGTGGAGGCGGTGGTGGATTTGGGGCGCGGTACGATGGTGATGGAGGGCGATTGGTCGTATTCGGCGAGCAGTTCGGCGGTGGTTGGGTGGGCGCTGAGGGAGGAAGTGGCGCTGGTGGAGAGCTGCTGTTGGGTGGCGATGGCGGCGGGTGTTTCGGTGTCGATGGTGGTGTCGATTTGCAGCGGGGCGGCGGATTCGTCGGCTGAGGCGCCGGCAGCGAGTTCGTCGTTGCGCGACGATTTGCGCGAGCCCTTCGAGGAGGCTCGCGACTTGCGTTTAGCGCCGGTGGCGACTGGATGTGGCCTGGAGGTTGACGGTTGCTGGGCGTCGGCTGCCGACGAGATGGCAGAGAGCTGATCGTGAGCGGACTGTGAATCGTCGGAGCCGTCGGCGACGTCGACGTTGAAGAATTGTTGGAGGCTGGAAGAAGGGTCGAGAAGTGGTATGGTTGCGTTAAACTGCTGTCGAACTATGTGTTAGTTTTACAATTATTTACAATCACAATTCGTTGTTTCAGACCAGACAAATTGTTAGGTATACTATACATAATATTAGCCATTGCGTGAACATACCGTCTGCGATATTCGGCAACGAACTTCAGTTTGGATGGCTTCTCTGGCGGCTTGAGCAGCAGATTGGAGAAGTATCGGCACAGTTTGCAGACGATCGGCGAGGGTCCGATGGTCATCGGGAGACCCTGGCCAGCGAGGGCCTCTTCCAGTTTAGCAATGTCCTGAGCGAACGAACAAAGAGATCTCATTAGCACAACTCAGAGATGTTTTCGGTGTGTGATGTAAAACATAGTCCTAATTAAACTAATTTTGAGAATATCCCCAAAAATCAAATCATTCAATAATATTCCTAATCTATTGACAAATATGCGTTTAGGTCGGTGATTCTAGTCAGTTGAATCGCACGGCCCTGTCCCAAAAATCCTCCCATTCTCTCACCTGATTCACATAGTAGATATGATTCCGCAACAACTTCCGCTTGCACAGCGCACACACCAACAGGTGACCAATCACATTATAATGCTGGCCGCACAGGACCAGCATCCCGTTCGCCGCCGCCGCCCCGGCATCCGGTTGCAGCTGCAACAGTTTGGCGATTTGTTTGCGCATCTTGAGGAACCACTTGCGTCGGATCGAGTGCGCCGACGCGGCACCGCAGTCCGCCACCTGACAGGGCTTGCCGTGAATGGCGGCGGCAGCGGCGGCTGCCGCTGCTGTTGGCGGAGCGCCGATGGTGGCCACTGTTGTCATGGCCGTCTCCGTCGTTGCCGCCGTCGCAGCCGGAGGCTCGTTGGAGCCCGTCGATTCGCTGTTGGGCGTAACAGACGCTGGCGCCATGGCGGATGGCATTATGGCCGCCGCCGCCGCCCCCATCAGCTCAATGTCCATCGGCTGACTGGTGCAATCGTCCGCGAGCTCGGCGAGTTCGATGTTTGCGCGCATTTCCGCGGCCGCCGCGTCCGCGGCCGACTTAATCATGCGATTGAAGTTGGCGGCGGTTTGGTTGCTGGTACGCTTGCGGTACATCGGGCAGTTGGCGCGCCGGTCGACGTGCCGGAAGCACGCGTCGCACAGGCAATTGTCGACGGTGAGCTTTTCCTCGTCTGCGGGGGAGGAAATGATGTTGAATGATGTTCAGTAGGTTGAAGGATGAGATGTGCCCTTAGCAGCCGGACTTCATATAACGACTAACTTTTCAAAGTAAGCCGTGCATCATCTGTATTATTGAACCGCAATTATGTTGGACTGAAAGTGTTGTTCTAGGAATTTAATGTGTATATTAATCAGCTCTATATTTTCTAGGACTGCCGGACTGCCCAGACGATATTTTACTACGATAGGTCTTAATGTCTTAACAGAGGCCCGAATTGATTTATCGACAAATAAAGTATTCCACAAACCGTCAACTTGCATCTTTCCCGCTCAATCTCTCCTGATTAGTGATTAGATTCGATAAATACAAACAATTCTACAATATAAACTCACTGTCAAGAATCTTGCGCTGACGCTCCTGCGACTTGATCGCGGCCACGTGACACGGCGTATCGAATAGCCCGAACTTGCCGCCACAGTAGAAGCACTGATCCTGGCAAAGCTTATCCGGATGGATGCGGAACGACGACGCTTTCTCCGGGATGACGAGTGCCTTCTCGGCTTCTTTCGGTTCTTGTTCGTCTGTGCGCGTTGTCCAAACGATCGAGATGCAAAATTAGTATATATTTCACGGCGTTCATGGAAATGCATATGTTGTTCGGGGCAAAGAATGAATTGCGAGGAAAATCGTAAATGACTGGAGTGGTGTGTGCATTCGTTTCGGTGGGTGTTTAGTATAGTTATGGAAGAAAATATGTCTGCACATGAATGGAAATAGAACTGATGATGATGATGAGCGAATGGCCGCAGATTGATTTATGTGTTGACTACATGAGGGCATAGCGCGATGATCGGATGATGATATAGCGTTGATTCCAGAGAGATTAGAGGCATATAGAGTCGCTGGGATGTGGGTATGAAGATGGTGCAAATATCGATCGTATTATTGCATGTCACCACGCCCGCCCACTCGAATTGAAACACACACCAATTGTATGGGATCTGATTAGAGATTTTCTACTATGCCCACCATGATGCGCAGCTCCGCCATCGGCGCCACCGTGATGATGATGATGGTGGTGTCCGTCGCCACCAGCCTGAGATTCGTTGTGTAGTTGATGTGTCGTTGTTGTTCGTTGTTCGTCGGCGAGACGCGAAATCGAAGAAACCAAAACAGAAACAGAAAACAAACCAAACTCGCGTGAGAAATCAATGAACTCAAATCAACGGAAGTGTTGTGTTCGCCACTGATTATATTGTACAACTACGGGGTGCTCCATATATTTGTCGGAGGTATAAGAAATAAGAATAACTTCGAAATGTCACAACCAATGTTCATAGCAAATTGGTTTCAATTCAATATTGTCCAGTAGTCTTTGTGTGGTCTAGACTTTTGATGCACCATCGAGATTGAGTGGACGACATTGCAAAATAGTCGGGATCGATCATTATTCAGTTGTTTTGTGAGTATGTATTTACTTACTTTTTTACTTTAATATTTGTATAGAATGTTGTTCAGTTGGAACAGAGGATACAAGTCAACATTTAACATTTATGTTCTGTTCTGATTTCTGATAGAACGTTTCTCATTTCATAATCCTAGAGCGTCGTAACGTTACCACACCTCTGGACCTCTCTGGACTCATTGTTATGGTATTCTTTGAAAACCATTCAGCAATCCTCTAAACGGCCATTAGATTAATTAATATATCGATCCAAAATCCAAGTACAAGTTACAGTGCCAAATTTAATGCAATTCTTGCGTACATTACTTCATCGTTATTTGACGTCCGACAAAGATGGAGCACCCTGTAGACAAAGACACCAGGCCCAAAATGCTTACCTCATTGTGAATCGTGTAGTACGTCTCCTCGTCTCCGCCACCGGTCGCTCCGGCAGCGCCAGCGCCACTGTGCTCACCACCACCGGTCGCACTCAACGCAGCTCCGGCCAAAACTCCGCCAACGGCGCCCGCACCGCCGGCTCCGGCGCCTGCGCCCTTGCCGCGACCCTTGTGCAGCGTCATCTTCAGCGCACCGCCGCTCGCCGGCTGGCCGCGCTTCTTTTTCGTCCCGGAACCGCTGGCTTCGCTTGGACCGGCGCCCGAAGTCGAAGGCCGGTGCAGTTTGATCACAGTCTTCAGGGTGCCCGTGTACTCTTGGTTGGCGGCTGCCGAGGCCTTCGATTTGCCCGACTTGCCCGAACCGGTGCTGCCGGAGGTGGACGAGGCGGAGGAGGCGGCCGCCGCAGCTGCCGCGGCGGCTGCTTCGCGTGCCAGTTGCTCCTGCATGGCCTCGCGCAGGCGGTCATGCTCGAGTTTGGCCACGCCGGCGGCCGCATGGGTGAGCAGTCCGAGCTCGAGGAAGTGCGACTCTTTGCGACGGAGCGTTTCGGGCGATTCGGGAATTGGAATGATGACTGGTGGTGCTGGTATTGTGACCGGAGCGACGGCGATCGGAGTGGGTGCCTGATCGTCGGTCGTTAGAACGGCGTTGTTCAGTGGCGACCGTTCGGGCGAAGCGGATGGCTTGGCCAGCGAGAGGGTTAGATTTTCCTTGTCGTCCACCTTCGGCTCCGTCGGATCCTCGGCCTTGATGGCGTTTCCTGAAGATGTCGGTTCATCTTTCCGCGTTTCAATTTCGGCGTCTGCTTCAAGCATCGCCGCTGCAATCTTGACTTCGGTCTTAAGTACATCGATCTTCTCCTCAGCCTTGGCTGCGGCCGCCTCTCCATCGGTCGCCAATTCGGCAGCCTCTCCATCGGTGGCGGTGGTCGCCGGCGGTTCGCTCTCGTCGATCTGCATCTCTTCCTCGTCGGTGTCCGCATCGTACTGCAGCGGCTCATCTATGCCGTCGTCCTCGGCGGACGCATTCTTCGACGGCGTCGACGGAGTCTTCGTCACCGGTGTCGGAGTTGTCGTCGTCGTCGTCTCAGTAACCGAACCGTCACCGTCAGTTTCGCCAATCTTAGCATCTGCGACGGAATCAAGCTGCTGCTTCACGACAATATCTCTCAGCTTCGGATCCTCCTCGATGCCCAGATTGTTCTCGAGAAAATCGGGCCGACTGTAGAACGCCTGAACGCTGCACGGCGAGACGCCGCCCTCGCTGGTCGCGGCCGCAGCGGACAGCGGTGGAGTGGGCGATTTCGCAGTGGCGCTTGGTGAGGCTGCTGCTTCGACTTTGAGTTCGGTTTGGATGGCGGATGCGGCGGTTGCCGTCGTGTCGACTTCGAGTGCGGCCATCGATGGTGGTTCAGTGGCCACAGCGGCCAACGCAGCGCTGGACGTGCGCTTGGCGCTCGAGCGTTTAGGACGAGCAGCAGCTGCAGCAGCTGGGGCTGCGACGACGACAATCGCTGGTATTTCGATTGATTTCTCCTCGGCCATTGGCGTCGTTTCGTTGCCGTCGCCCGTTGCGTTGGCAGCCGCCTCATCAACGTCTTGGTCGTCTTGGTCGTTGCCATCATCGCTGGGTTCCGTTTTTATGGCTATCGGCATGGCGATTAGCGATTGCAGCGGCACGTCCATGTTGCTGGACGAATCGGAGCACTTGGACACCGAAACCGATCGCCGGACGGAGGCCAGAGAGGCTGTTTCGTCGGCGTCGGTGGCAATAAGCGCAACTGACGCAGGCTCGATTTTTATCATTTTCGCTGGTGGTTTGTCGAGGTCGAGGTCATCCAGTGTGGAGTCGTTCGTTGCGTCATCTGCGGCCTCTTCGGGCAGCGTTTCCGTGTCCGCGTCTTCGACGTTCGTCGGCAACGAGGAGACCAGTTCGGTTTGCTCTTCGGTGGCGTCGTCGGCGACGCCAGCCTTGGCGACCTCGGGTTCGATAGCATCCGCCTCGACAGCGTCCTCTTCGTCCTCGGGCTCTATCTTCACCGATGCCAGTGATGCCCTCGCGCGTTTGCGGCCGCGAAAGGCGCGATCCGGCGAAACGGTGGGCACCGCCACGGCCGCTGCAGCGGCCGCCGCCTGTGTGGTCGTGTGACGAGCCCTCGAGCTGCTGCGCAACGCCTGTGGCTCGCTGACAGTTCGGGCGGACGAACGGGCCGATGGAGGCTTACTCAAAACTGTCGCCGTGTTCTTCAGAAGTTCCGCGCGGGCAGCGCGACTCTGCTGCAGCATTTCCTTCTTCAGCGCGGCGGGCATTGAGCGACGGACGGGTCGACCGACTCGGCCGGCGGCCACCTTATCGTCGTCGGCGTCGCCGGCGGTCGCAGTCGAAGCGGCCGCCAAACTGCTGCGCGCACGGCCGCGTTTGTTGTTGGCTGGTCTGCGCTTGCGGGCGCCAGCGGCGGCGGAAGTGGGCGGCGCACTGGCGACGGACGAGTTCTGTGATTCGGCCGTCGTTTCGGCAGCATCGTCCGCCTCGGCGGCGTCTTCGTCATCATCTTCAGCAGCGTCTTCGGCGGCCGCTTTGGAATCGTCGGCGCCAATCACCGAACCCGCTTCGGAGGCCGAATCCTGCGTTTTGACGGACTTGTGTTCTTCGTCGTCGGTTGTGTGTGCGGCCGAATCGACGGCTGCTGCGGCGGCGGCAGGTGTGAGCGCTGCCGACGGTGGTGGCAGCAGTTCGTCCTTGGAGGCGGTTTTCGCCAGCGGCGTCGAGCGTTGCTTGCGCACCGGTGAGACGTGCTCGACGACGACAGCCGTATCGGTGGCGGACGCGGCCGCCTCGGCGGCTGATTTGGCGTCGAGCATTTTGCGGGTGATGCGCTTTTGGACGGCGGTGGTCGGAGTGGATGGGGTTGTGTTTGCGGCGGCGGCGGCGGCCGTGGCGGCGGCACTGAGTTCGCTGCCGCTCGATATGGAGGTAGTTGGGGAGTCGGTGTTCAAGCGGGTTTTGCGCGTGGCCATGACGATTCAGTTGTAATCCTCTCGTGCTTAGGCGGATCGACCGAGCGACACGATATTACCCATTAGGCGGAGTGCGGAATGCGATCTGCAGAACGACAAAACATGCAATCGCATAAGTAAACAATCGTCGACACGAGGCGTTACATAATGTAGAATCTTCGCGCAGAGAATTTTCCATGCTGCAACACAAACGAAACAACGGAACGGATACGTACATAATGTTGTGCCAGTTGCCATACATATTTTATATACACGTGTTACACACATATGCACAGTGCAAAATAACTCGGTTCACGTGCTCGCGTCACGTTCGGTTTGACCGTGAGGCACGCGCAGAAAAAAATAAATCAATAGAAAATCCACACATACACGCGAACATAGTTCAAACGACAAGCGACAAACCAACAAGCACAACCAGTTCATGCGACAGTTTGGCTCAGTTGACGTGTGTTGAATGAAATTATAGGCAGTGTCGTCGTCGACGCGTCCGTATGCTGCGGAGTAAACATGGTGGTGAACGCAACATAATCACAAATCACGAATGCATACCTTGGCGCACACGACAGCGCTCTGCAGATGGTATCTGCGGATGGACTAGTAGTGTGTGTGTGTGTTGTGTAGGTCAACAGTCAACAAGTGTTTCGCGCTACCGATTGAATTATGCGCGTCTGATACCAAAAGCGCGTCCTATATAGCCAATCGGTGTAGCACGACGCACAAATCCGCTTCGGGAAAACTCAACCGAACCTAGTGAGACAACTTTCTGCTATGCTGGCTGATGGCTGGCGTGCACGGTCGTCAATGACACGCTCGAGAGCGCGACGAACACGACAGACTAACACAGAGCCACCAACGAGCCGCGCAAAGCGGCGGCGCCGAGCCGCCGAGCAGGCGCGACGACGTCACAAGCATCGCCAAACAAACGAGCACACTGAACGGCGGCAACGGCTCGCGAGTGAGTGATGTACTCGCTACTCGCTATACACTGAACAAACACTAAAACACTCGTACATACAGCGCACTCGAATAAACTGCTCACTTGCTTACAGTATAATTCTCAAAAACACAGCGACGGTAACACCAACAAGCAAGCAAGTGGCTTGATTTTCCGACACCACTGCGATATGCTGATGCTGCGCTCAACATAGGTCTGACACTCTACGCGCTGTGTACGAATTCTGTATGTTGGGTTCTAAGTGTGTGTTCGTTTGTGTTTGCGTGCTACACAGCTAGCACACTCAACATGGATGGATGGGCCGCTTGGCTTGGCGACGAAATGCGAAAGCGATTGACGCTGCGTGTGCTTTGTAGCGGTATTCGTGTGCGTACAAGAGTGTTTTCAACAACAATGCTTGTAAATAACATGTAATATGTATACAGCATACATACGCTATCTGTGTGCTGTGCGTATACATGTCGAGCAAAGTGCACTGATCCACGCAACAAACTAACAAACCCACACACTCACACATGCATTGCGATTGTGCGTGGTGCATGCGTGCGTGAGCATAATCGCTGAAGCTTGCGCGGAGCATGCATATGCAAAATAGTTCAGAATCAGAATGGTGCAACACAGTATTGTGTGCGCACAACGCACAACCACTGTGCGTGCGAGTGCGTGCGATCGTCGCGAGTTCGAGCAACAATCGCACATGCACAAACAAAAAATGGGGAGGGGGCTGAACGAGACTGTTTGTTGTCTGTGCTGCGGCTGCATGTGTACAACTTGGCAGAAGCATAGAAACGGATGTTGTTGTTGTTGTATTTGTTGGCAGTAGTGGTGGTGGTGGCGGCGGCGGCGACGTTGGCATTGAACAATGAAAACGGCTGCCGCCCATGAGCCATATTATGAGCCTATTCAGCATTCTGCTCTGCTTTCATGCTGCTGTATGTGTGCTCAGCATAAAAGCGATAAATGCATAATGCATCTCACATAACCACCGCTCACAACTCACAAGCGACTATCGAAGGGCGCTGAGCGTCAGATCACATATCTCGCCCGCATCCGCACATATTCAACCCACAACGCGACCGTCGAATAAAAAAACAACCATTAGCAGCTAGACAGCCAGCCGGCCAGACAGCAGCAACAACAACGGAATGATAAAATGCAAAACACCGCGACTAGACCCCGATATTGCGTTCCTGCCGCATCACAGAAAAACTTACCCGCTGCACTGCGCTTGTTAGTGTGTCAGTGTTTTATCTATGCTCTCTTTTGCGTACGTCGCTCTCCTTTCTGGCTGTGCTCGTCGTGCTCGTTCTATTCCTTTTTTGGTGCGCTCGCTCTATGCTGCGCTTGCTGGCAACGGGGATCGTAGCTTCATGCAGCGATATGCAACTGCGGCGAGAGTATAATCTCAGTATCGGCGTTGTCGCTCGACTCGGAAAATCTTATTTCACTTGTTGATGGTAGATCACATAGCGTGCACATCCCACAAACGCTAGTCCGTCCGTGTCGTTACACAAGCATGACCGTCAAACAGCACACAGACAACCACACAATCACCGCAGTGTCGTCACTCAACTAAACTCATTCACTCAGTCAGTCATTCACTCACCGTGTGCATGTGTGTTTTGGTTACGCACGATACCCGAACGCGTTAACGATTGCGCACGTACACGAAAGGAACTGCGCGCAAGACGTCGTTGAGGTGAGTGTGTTCGCGTTGAAAAGCGGCGTTCGAATGCGACTACGATCTCGGTGCGTTGTTGAATGAGCGTCTCAACAAAATCCTGCGGCGGCGGCTGGATGCGCTGTGTGAACGTTCCACTTTTCTGCGCACGACGACGACGCAGCCGACGACGCAGCCGACGCGACGATGAGCAGCAACACGACCACCAAACCACCACCGAACGAACAAAATAGCGACGCGAGACGCGCACAAGCAAAAGCACCTTGATCGACCGAGTGCGAAGTGTTTCTGTTTGGGTGAGTAGAAGCGGAGTGTCGAAAGACCGCCGCCAGAGAAAAGCACACCAAGTTGAGAACAAAAGCGTTCGGCGTTCTCTCTCGCTCTCGCTCTCGCGCGCGTTGGCGGAGAGCGTCGCATGAGCGGAGTGCGGTCAGATTGGCTGGCGGGCAACTGGCGGCATCGGCGCCAGCCGCATCGGCTTCATCGGCCGTGGCGGCCGGCGGACGTCGTGTACGCTCGCGAACGAAGTGAGCCAGTGATCATCTATTTTTATGTTAGTAATATATATGCGCACTCGCCCGTGTATGCACGACTCGATGGTGCCCCAAAAACACGAATACGCACTTGATCTGCATATGCCTAACGAATTAGTGCACGTGGACAGCAGGATACCGGAAAATATGATAATTATGAATGGGATGGGCGTTTTGGGTGCTACCAGCCAGTTGATTTGCTCTAATGTAGCGGCATTCAGGAGAAACCGAGTGAAAAGTAAAATGGCGTTGCATGAAGAGAACACTTTGTGGAGTGTTCTGTGCGTGAGTCATGAATGCGCAAGGGGTTTTCGAATATTATTATCATTATCAGTTAGATAACTGTTAATGCAATCAGTAACTTGAGATCAAATGCATATCGGAGATCACACAACTATGTTTCATGCGACCATGTGCAGAGCTTTGATAGGGTGCAACGATTGGCAACAGGTGTTCTTACCAAAAGCTATGTCTCGCTAACAGGTGATGTGTGCACCTGCGATCGATAAAATCATTTATTATGTGTTTGGAATCCAAGGATATTAGAAAACACATGTCATCTAAATGCGTTTTCATAACAGTTTGAGGCACGTATTGTCGGATATTAATCTGTCAATACGTGCGTACACACCCCATCGCACACACTACACACACAAACACACTCACATGCGACAATCTCAAGCGTCTTGTGTTATCTTATCGATTACAATTACCAACGAATCTAAACTCGAACAAATGAAATGTTGTCAGTCACTCATAGTCCACAACATCCGTGCGGGAAAACTTCACATATCTGAATGCGCGTGCATGTGCACAATTGTACGTAATTGCCATTTTTCAATCATGCACACGCAAGCGAACACGCGATCGCCCTACGCCCCACACCCGCGAGCATATCACGCACGCACATCATGAGTTGGCAATAACAAATTCGCGCATGCTCTCTGCGTTCAAATATTAGTAATTATCAGCTTGTGCGCAAATACGAGCAGTAAAATACGACTGTGTTGTGTCTTTGCGTCTGTATGCGCAGACGACGACAAATGGCCGGACGTACGGACGTCGATGCGTGCGTGTGCGTGAGATTGTACGTACAGTACACATTCTATGTGTAAGCATTTCGAAAAGCTGTGTGTGTGCCGAGCCGATGCCGTCGAGCCGAAACCGCCGCGCAATTGATGATGATGAAACGAAAATAAAATACAGCAGTGTGTAATTTTACACGGCACGCTTTCGCACTCGACAAACAGCTCTATACATCGACATATGCCAGACTTTGTACTATGCATAATGCATGCGACGAGCTCACACAGCAGCACGTCGTCGCTTACGTGTCCCACACACACACACACACACACACACACACAAACACACACACTCGCTCTCGCAGACGCCAAATCCTACAAAATGGCCGTCCGTGCGTCCGGTCGACGATGACGACGTTGCCGTTGGCGGCGTCGTCGACGACGAATGCGCATTCGCGCTGAGAGGCGAGAACACCGCCACTACAAACATGGTACGACATGTCACATCGCCGCATAGTTCATCTGCAATGCTCTCTATCACGTAAACCACCAACTTTTCTCAATGATTCATTTGTCGAATAGGGCCAGGCAACTATCAGGATAATATTTTCTGATCATTATGTCGACCGACAATTACTAGATATTGGAGTTTTGATCCACTTTATCGCAGCATGGTAGACACAATTAGTAGAAAAAATTAGGGCGCGATGTGTATCTTAAATGCCGTGTAAAGCGAAAACCACGAACTATTTGCAATCGTTTATTTCTCGAGTGGGTCCGGGCAACCATCAGCATCATATTTGCTGATCATTATGTCGACCGAAAATGGCAGCATATTGGACTTTAGACTAACTTTATCGCAGCATGTTTGGCACAAAAATTAACCGATACGTGTTCGATGTGCGACGCCGTAGAGGGCTTAATGCTCACACAACCCATCTTGTGCGCACATACTACACGCTACACGCATGTGTTCTTTTATGCTGTGTGTGCATGCTCGACGCGCATGTGTATCCAAGCCGAGCGAATACACACACACACACACACATACATGCGCACACGCAGAGCTCAGCACAGAGATCTTTCCCCGCATAATGAAACTCGCTTCGCTGCTCGAACGTTGTTGCTGCGCTGCTGCTGTGGTGCTGCTACCAAACGTGAAAACACCATGCGAGCACGGCACGAAAAGCTTCATCCAGCAGCACGATTTGTGGTTGGTTTCAATGCGCTCGAGTATGTGTGTGTGTGGTAGTAAAGTAAGTGTGGTCTTGGCGGCGAGCGCCGAACGTGCGCGCGTGGCATCGGCAGCAAACGAACAGAGCACACGGTGATTTGCGATGTGTTCGGGCGGCGCGGGCAAGTCGCCGTGTGTATGTGTGTATATTTGTTTAATGACGTGCGCATTCAGCAGCTGAGCTGGAGCAGAGCTGAGCTGAGCGAGTATGCATTTTAAATTTGCGTAGGCAGCGGACGCGGAGACGTGCAAGCGGGTGGGTGCAGTGTGTGGAGTGTGTGTTTGCATCTGTGTGCAGACGGACGCGCACGCGTATTATGGTGCTGTGGGTACAAAGAGCTATGTGTGTTTGTGCGCGAGCACTCGAATGCACGCGCGAAAGCGAACGCGCAGGCTGAAGTTTTATGATTTTCATTCGAGATCATTGCAATGGCGAGCGTTTGGAATTTGCACACACACACACACGCGAAGTGTTGTAATGTAATTTCTGAACGTTTGTGCTTATTGTTGCGTTAGCGAATATGAAAAAAAGGATTTAATGGTGTTTGTGAATACAATAAAAGCGATTCAAATTTCATAATAACAAAGATTTTCGTCGCGTAAGGAATACATATATACATATCTGTCAGTCACAATGTTCGCATTGCCATCGACAACCAGTTAAGAATCGAATGAAACAGCATATTTATTTCCGCACAACATTATTCGAATGTTATGACGAAACGGATGTGCCCAGAATTGCAACTATGTACTACGCTTGTCCTCCATTTAGGCTTTGCCATACTCAAATTTCATAAACAGTTGATAACTTAGTGAATGAACATATCATCCTTCGACTTATAGACTTAGAATAAGTCGGTTCTGGCGAAAAAACACATATCAAATTGTGCATATTCATCCATTTATCCCATTCTTAAGATTCCTTGGGTTTTACCTTCGAAATCAAGTGGATTGGAACACAACGGAGCCGAAATAAAAAAATTCGACAAGGGCCGCCTGAAATTGTCAGTAGGATAAATACTAGCATGATATTAATAAAAACTAGAAACCACGTGAATGACATGATTTATTATATTACTAGCTGTTGATATACTGGTGCCTATCAACAGTAATAACCTGTAAAAAGCTTCGTATTTGAAATACAGCCGCCCAACACCTCTTAAT
>JANTBZ010083449.1:0-19139 GCA_024741255.1 Exechia fusca | reverse complement strand
CATGTCACGATCACCTTCACTCTCCGCAAAGAGCTCTCACAAGCCCTAAATGTATGCTAGATATGTCCAAACATTTTTTTCATCTCTATCAGGAATTTAAAGCGTCCTATCTTTTCGAATTCCGAAATTATTTGGTTGACTTATTGATGTTTTAATTAGTAATTGAAACATTATTTAGGCGCCCACTCCGCGCATCGTCTTCGGTGCCCAAACGGCGGGTACGGAGTTTTGGAAAACAATTGCGTATTCTAATTCCGGCTGGGGAAGAACCTGGATAACACATAATAAAACATATTTTAGATCCGGACGAACTTTCTCCCATAAAAAAACAGTGCTACCTGTTCGTTCGCAATCTGTTCGTGGTTGTTGAACCGCGTGTTACAATAAACGGCAAAACTTTGCAACTATTCGATGAAATGTCATGAACATTTTACATTCCTAATTTATATGTTAGAACTTCCGGAAAATCGAATCGATTCAAGAATGGTGGCACCAGAACACCGATTTTCCCGCGAAATAACGATCCATGTAGTATGTCGGTTAGGAGGTCGCGCATTGCTTGAATTGCGCTGATTTTGAGCCAATGCATTTGACGTTGGGTGCATGCAATCGATAGAGTGTAATCGTCAAAGCTGGTGCTGAGGGTTAATTCGAATCGAATGACGTATGTAGCGTGGATTAGCGGGGATTTGTAATGATGGGCAGCCTTCGCGTCTCACCTGAACGTAATTCGAATGGTGGTTTTTGTACTGCTTCGCTTTGAATGCGCTCTATCGATGAATATTGATAATAATGAACAGCGATCATTTGGAAGCGAATATTTCGCGCGTTGACAACACACCACATTTATCTTACCTGAGCTCACCTCACCTGCGCGAGATTAATCACCACGTTCACCAACCAACCAGCAACTGGTATAAACGCGCCGGCGTTCGTCGCTGGCTCGCGAACGCGTGCGCGAGTAAGCACGCGCATACTCGCGCGCGCCTCGCGTGTATAATATCACATTTTCAAAAAGTGGTTGGGCAGGTTTCTGTCGCGTGTCTCGCGCGCTCTCGGTGAGACGTTTGCGGCTGCTGCCGTGTATTGTCTGCACACCGTGCTTCAGTCTTCGGTCGGATTTCGTTCGTGGTGGCGTGCGACGACGACGCGTGCGCGCAGTAGAACCGTGTTCGACGTGTGTGTGTGTGAGATTGTTCGATCGCCGTCGTCTGTTTGTGTGCGTGTGTGTGATTTTTGTATACACTGTATACTACACTACACTTCCAATAATATCGTGCGTGTTCACATCGATTCGACGGACTATTGTTAATCAATCACGCAATTTCTCAACGCACTTGCGAGCGATCTGACCTCAGCCGCAGTGTGCATGTCATTCTACCAGCCTCTTTGGTCCTGAGTGTATGTATGTGTTCTGATCACTCTGCAGTTTCGCGCGCGCATTCACATTTGCACGTTCGCGCATTCCAATTCGATTGCTCATTTTGAAATATCGCGTACGTTCGCCAACCAGCGACTAGCGATTGGCACGAAACCGCACTACTTGAGCTACATTCTCGCATGAATATTTAATAGCCCGTGTAATAATGCTGTGATTGCAAGATCACCTATGCCTATTAGTGAATGCCATTTCATAAGAGTTCACGCGTATATGTCTGGCAGGGTGTGTTTGTGAGCGTGTGTGTGCGTGTGTGTGTGTCGAGGTGCGATCGCGATCATGCGAGCGTGCGCGCATCTTTCTCTTGACCCGAAATGCAGGCTTTGTGTGTGCGCAGACGCAGACACACACACGATTACCTGTTGATTAGAGGAGTGTTTGAGTGCGTGTGTGTGTGCTGGTACGTATGCGAGATTCATTGCGCTTGCAAAGGAATAAGCAACAGCCAGAAGCATCGGCATCGGCAGCAACAACAAGGTGGAAAGATCATCGCTGTTACCAATGCTGCTGCGGTGTTTTGTGTGAAAAAAACAACCAGCATCAACCAAAACTCGCCAAACCTCCTTCGCGCGCGTATTGCTGCTGGTGGCTGGTGGTGCGTATCGCGTAAAACTGCGCGACTCCCAGACGCATGCGTGTACCAAGCGCGCATGTTCGTGCATGGACATTCGCGCGTGCGCAACAACAAAACGCCTTGATTACGCATGATATGTACTGCTGCTGGCTGCGGCTGCTGCTGCACGTGAATGCAACGTGCTGCTGCCTTTTTCGTGTGCGCGCACCCTGGACGTGTGCCTTGGACAGTGTTGCGTGCGTGCGTGCGTGTCTGTGCGAGTGCGAGTGAGCCAGTAGTGACTGTACACACCCCATCTCACGAGAAAGAGAAGCGGATTGTGCGGACTGTGGCATATTTACCGAAATCGATTAAATCGATAAATCGACATCATTATTGAATATCGATAAAAATCGATATTCTTTGAGAACATCGAATAACTTTTGAACAAATAAACCGAATTATTACAAAATATAATAGTTTATTTTGCCCTGTACAAATTTTGGATCCATTTTGGAATAAATTATAAATCAAATTACCTTTTTGCTGCAACTTTCATTACTTTTCTGAATATTTCGGGCGGTATAGCGTTCATTTCAGTACGTCTATGGTCTAAGGCTTTCTGGCTTACTATTTTCATTCCAAAGAATATTCCAAATATGAGTCTAAAGGGTTATGATAAACGTTCGATCTAAGCACTTGAAGCATTTAATTGTGACGATTTTTTGTCAATAAACGCCATGTGGACGATCTCCCAATATACCCAAATTGTACACACACGTTGATACTAGAGATACTCAAAAATACTAAAAATTGCAGACTACTTCGCTATGTTAAGTAGCGGTGATGAGATGGTGTATCCAAAACTAGCACTGGCCTAATTCTCATTATTATCTACATCTTCAAATACAGTCGCCCAACACTCCTTAATGGGTGTTGGGCGACTGTAAAATACGAAGCTTTTTCAAATTATTTACTGTTGATAGGCACCAGTATATCAACACGTCAGTTTCACTGAAACTGGCAGCTTTTACTAGAACGAGATCAGCGCTTAACTTCACTGAATTTGGTGATAACTGTCAGGCGAACATTTACGTGTCTGCTCGCACACGGGCAGAGTGATCGGTGTTTTGCACTCTGCGCTTTGAGAACTAATTGTTTTTGTGCATAGCAACCTGTCCATTACTCATTCTCATTACGCAGTTCTTTTTGTTTTGACGACGCGTTAGATAAATTTGTGGTGTCGTTATCGGGGATTCGAACCACGATTTGTGCTTCCAAAGCCGACTTCGCTACCCACTCTACCGTCGCGTCGTCTGGTGTACACATAATGTAGATGATTTGATCAACAGGATAGATTTTAACTGGAATGAATTCGAACTCGGACTTTGCAAAATTAGCAAATGAATTACGCAAAAACTCATATTATTCAAAATGTTTCAAGTTTCATGTTCGCAGTAATATGATTTACTTTTGAGTTCTAACATTATAGAGAACATTTGGCAAAATATCAAATTGAATATACGTGCGAGACTTCTACAAATATTATCAAAATACAGACAATCCTATCGGATCGCGAGTCACAAGTGAACGTGTGTATTTATGTCTTTGTGCATGTGTGGTGGTGTGTTGTTCCAGTCTCCAGTCTCTTTGACCGATCGCTGTACGTGTGCGAGCGCATGCATGCCGCGCAGACGTGTGTACGTGACTCTTTGTGGTACACACCGTCTTATTCGGAATCTCTGCACGCATGCCGCGTTCAACAGTGCAACAACGTGCGATCGTGCGTGCTCCTTCGGAGAGGCAAACGTCTCACCAGCACCAGCAAGAGCGAACTTTCTGATGTTGTTTTGCTCTCGAGCTTCAGACTGTTTTCCACTGTTGTTGTGGCGACTGCTGACTTCTTGTTTGTGGACCAAGCGCAGTCACGATAGTCGCTGGTATCCGATAACACCGTCGCGATCGTTGATGGTTGCGTGTGTTGCTGTGCGCGTTTTCTGTGTTGTGCGTTGTGCGTGAGTGTATTCGCGAGCATAGCTATTCTAACGCAACGGATAAATCACGCTCGCGATCGTATGCGGTTCCACGCACATTCCTCGCACGCGTGTATTTGGTGGTGTGTTGTGGTTCGTGGTTCGGCTTTCGACGATCGGCGCGATCGTTTCCCGTGAATACTAAACATCTAGCCAATCGCTCACTTGGCAGCGCAGGTGTTTCACGCGTGCGTGTATGTGATAACCGCCGCAGGTTTGCGGCAGTCGTGTTTCGAATACGGCAACATCAACACGCGACGAAGGTGGCAAACCCCGTTCGCGATCGATCGTCGAGTGTCTGTGCGTGTGCGTGTGTGTGGTGTTCGAGAGATTGTTGTGTGTGTGTGTGCTATGCGTGTTGTGATCACAAGTGTTTTGTAAACGAACGGCCTTATTTGACTTGCTAAATTCACTGTGCCATCGACGACGGTATAATAATAATAAATGTTCCATTCGACACACATTTCTGAACGACAGAAAACACTCGTGCCATTTCACAAACCCCAGCAGTGCGTCTTGTATAGTGTATAGTGTAATTGTCTCGCGTGTACCAATGGATATCAGTGAGTTGCAGTCGCTTATGATATAGGCAAAAACATAAATACCGCAACATGGATAATATGGCTGCACTGACCAACGGATTGCCCAACAATCACTTTCGAAATGACACACAGGTAAACACACATGCATTCTATCGCGATATAACACATCTACTATTTATTACATACCAGTATAATACCACATCGCGTCTCAGATATCTTTCACTCGCTTGATCGCGCGTCTGGCGCGCGCGAGAGATGATTACGGGTTCAATTACACACACACATGCAGCGAGCGCAATTACCCTGCACGCGTGGCACGCGTGCAAATACTTTCATTTCGCATACCGATCATAATGTGTGTGCAAACTGTGCGGTGTGCGTAGTTCTTCGACTATACAAACACATAACGAGTATTCGCAATTATATATCGGAAACGCACGTTAACATGCACGATCGCATAAGTATGCGTGTCTAACGAGTTCATCAGAAACAGGGTTCGTCGCTCACTGATTCACCACCATTCACAGCCGATCCCCGCATACAAGAAGAAGTATTCTCGTGGTTCGTGTATGCATATACGCGCATTTATGATTCATCTTCAACTTCCTTCCCTGCATTTTGCAACACATACAGGTGCTAGCAATATGAAGTTACCAAGAAACATTCTTAACGTTGTAGCTCCAAATGACACAAGACTTTTTGAATCAGGAAGAGTTATCTTTCTTTAATAACTTTGTGAAGTTTGACCTCTGTGGTCAACGTAGTATTCGGATGCCTGGCCTTTAAACAAGATAACGTCCACATATGACGCAGCAATATGAACAACATGATTGCTCCAAAATTCTAGAATCAGAGGCTAGAGTTTATGCTTTAGCATGTTCATGTCATTCATCCAAATTTAAGAATGTTTTTGATAACTTCATATTGCTAGCAGCTGTATACGGACCGACGACTGACCACACGAAACTACGAAACCATGTTCCAGACATGTGTGTGTGTATGCTCATCCATGGTTTCGTGTATTGACATACACAATTTGTATGGGTTGTTTTCTATCCCTCATACACACGTGCATATGCATTTTTTGTTCAGGGCCATTTACCGATGTTGTCGCCGTCGTCGGCGGCTTCGTCGTCGCTGTTTGCAATGCACATTATGTATAGTGTATAGCAGGCCGAAGTCACCGAGACCGAGAACATACGAAAAATGCGCGCGCTCACATGCTCTTGTTGGCCATAATGAAAGTGACATTCCATCATATGTTGCACGAGATTACGCTGACATGCAAGCGAAAAGCAAGCGCCTAGTCTAGCATAGCATAGCAGCAAAGGCAGAAAAACAACTTTGGAGTTGCAGCAGCATTCTTTACGTGCAGATCTCGGTTACTATACGCACACACACACACGCGATCGCTTGCATTTGCGACGCGTGCGCGCATTTACCTCCAACACAACCAGTTCCACGAGCCACAAGCTCGCGCAAATAAAATTCGCGTGCAGTGTGCATAATGTGTTGGAGGTGTATAGTGTATATGCACACGCACACTCGATTAACCTGCTCATATATGACGTCACGCGTACACACAGCCACAGTCAGAGCGCACATAAACCGATCGGAAAATTGCAATCACAGCAGCAGCCGCGTTTACTTGTTTCGTGAGTGTGCTAAACCTGTTTGCCCATTCTTGCGGTCAGAACATATCAGCTCCGCCACAACCACAAACATACTGTGTGAGTGGCACGTGCGTGTGTGTGAGTGCGCGCGTTATGTGCATGCATAATATGTGCTGACCTGCTGTGTTGCAGTCGCTGCTGTGTGACCAATTGTGGGCAGCAGGGCAGCAGACAGGCCAGCTGAAAGGCTTATTTATATTTATGCAAAAAAGAAACACACTCGCACATGTGGTTTGACCTGTTGATCTGTAACGCGTCGTGTCTTTGTCTCTGCACTGCTTCCGCACTGACATTTGGCGTTGGTCGATGGATTAGTTCACCTGTCCATATACTGACGGAAACAGACGCGTTCAGTTTGCATCCGTGGGGAGGAAGTGGATTAAATCACCCGCACAAGCTGACGGAACTGACGTAAATTGGTGCTAAAATCAGTATATTTTACCATCCTTGACTACTTGTATTCTATGCGATTGCAAGGTGCTCTAAAAAGTAATCCTAGGCAACATTTAACATCCTCCATTTGATTCTTTAAGGGGGTTGAACCAGTTACCTCTAACAAGAACTGAAACACGCAGTAACTCTACTCAATCAGAAGAAAACCTACGTTAAATTAACATTCATGCATTTTAACCAACATTCTCTTTCTATTTCGTAGGGCGATCGCACCTCCTGGGAGTACCACACCGTCTCCGTCACGCGCGTCTCTGGCTACGGCTTCGGCATCGCCGTGTCCGGTGGTCGCGACAATCCGCACTTTGCCAACGGCGATCCGTCGATTGCCGTCAGCGATGTGCTCAAAGGCGGACCAGCGGAGGAGCGCTTGCAGTAAGTATTACAACTTCACTTGGTAGACTTGGCCGACATATGTGGGGTTTTAACTGGTAATTTTAAGGGATAAAAAAGATACACGTCAGAAAGGATTCCAGCTTCCAACCAAAGGTCCCTGTTGTATGAGGTAACAACTGTAGCTCATAACTTCCGCCACAGGACCCAATCTTTTCAGACGTGTATCTTTATTTTCATTTAGAATCACCAGTTAGTTTCACTCACTTTTTGTTAGACTGAAGTTGTGAATATCTTACCCACTAACTCCACCCATCCCATTCTCGCGCAGGGTCAACGATCGCATCGTCTCCGTCAACGGCGTCTCGCTGGAGAACGTCGAGTACGCCACCGCCGTCCAAGTGCTGCGCGACAGCGGCAACACCGTCACGCTGATGGTCAAACGCCGGGTGCCGCACATGACCATGTCCGGCATGCCCGGCATGTCCATGTCCGGCCAGATGCCCGTTGGCGGTGGCGGAGCTGTTGGCGGAGGAATGCACCACCACCAGCTCAGCCACCTCAGCGGCGGTGGCGGAGGCGGCATTGGCTCCCAACCGATCAGTGCCTACGGCCAGACCCTCGGGCCAGCCCACCAGCCGGACAGCATGCTCCCGTCCTCCTCCCAGCAGCCCGGCTCTTCCGCCCTTCACAACCAGCAGTATCTCAAGTGCACCCTGTCCAAGACCAGCAAGAAGGAGGACTTTGGCATCGTGCTCGGTTGTAGGCTCTTCATCAAAGAGATCTCCGGCAAGGCTCGCGATCAGCTCGCCCTCAACGGCTACTCACTGCAGGAGGGCGACATCGTCACGCGGCTGCACAACACCAACACCAACGATGCGATGAGCCTGAAGGAGGCGCGCAAGATCATCGACGGCTGCAAGGAGCGCCTGAATTTGGCCGTGTTGCGCGACATCAGCGGCGGAACGGCGGCCACACTGCATCAGGCCCAGCATATGGCGATGTCGCCGCAGCCGCCACAATCGCCGGTCTATTCGCATGCGGCGCAGCCGTCGAACTGTGGCAGCACTCAAATGGCCGGCGACGATGGGTCGGCGTTCTTCGGAGCCGCGCAGGTGCCGATGAACGGCGCCGGAGGAGCGCCTGGTTCCAGTAATCCGAACAACAGCTACTCGGCGCAGAATCTGTACGTGCAGCCGCCGACGCGACCGTTGGGCGGCGGTGGCCACCATCAGCCACACCATCCCCAGCACGAGGACAAGTCCAACCTGACGCCACGCGGTCGTTCCCGCAACCCCCTCATGGACGTCTCCCTGCTGCAGCTCGACCGTCCGAGCACACCGCAACGTGACCTGCCACCGGTGCCCGGGCAGGACGCCAGCGACATGGACGCCGCCGGTGGCATCGGTCGACCGCAGCCACCGCCGCCGCCACGCGACCAAGACGACTTTTACGCTTCGCGCCGTCAGCTGTACGAGGAGGATCCGCTGCGTCGGGCCAAACAGTCGGCAGAGCCGCGTTTCATCTCATTCCAGAAGGAGGGTAGCGTCGGCATCCGGCTGACCGGCGGCAATGAGGCCGGGATCTTTGTGACGGCGGTGCAGCCCGGATCGCCCGCCTCGCTGCAGGGTCTGACGCCCGGAGACAAGATTCTGAAGGTCAACGACATGGACATGGCCGGAGTGACGCGCGAGGAGGCGGTGCTGTTTCTGCTGAGCTTGCAGGATCGCATCGATCTGATTGTGCAGCACTGCCGCGATGAGTACGATCATGCGGTGGCCAATCAGCGCGGCGATTCGTTCCACATCAAGACGCACTTCCATTGCGATGCGCCCAGCAAGGGCGAGATGTCGTTCAGGGCGGGTGATATTTTCCGCGTCGTGGACACGCTGCACAATGGCGTGGTGGGAGCGTGGCAGGTGCTAAGGATTGGTCGCGGCCAACAGGAGATCCAGCGCGGAGTGATTCCGAACAAGGCGCGAGCGGAGGAACTGGCGACGGCCCAGTTCAATGCCAGCAAGAAGGAAGCGAGTACGGCGGAGTCCAGAACAGGGTTCTTCCGAAGGCGCAGGCCGACGCATCGGCGATCGAAGTCTCTGTCGCGTGAAAATTGGGACGATGTTGTGTTCTCGGATTCCTCGATATCGAAGTTCCCCGCGTACGAGCGTGTGGTACTGCGCCATCCGGGCTTTGTGCGACCGGTGGTGATGTTCGGGCCGGTGGCGGATTTGGCGCGCGAGCGCCTGATCAAGGATTTCCCCGACAAGTTTACGGCGCCGGCGCAGGGCGTTCATCATGCGGACGACGGGGAGGATGGCGACAAGTCGGGCGCCAAGTGTGGCATCGTGCGGCTGTCGAATATCCGGGACATTATGGATCGGGGGAAGCATGCGTTGTTGGATATCAGGCCGAATGCGGTCGATCGACTGAACTATGCTCAGTTCTATCCGATTGTGGTGTTCCTGAAGGCGGACAATAAGCATCAGATCAAGCAGCTGCGGCAGGGCATTCCGAAGTCGGTGCACAAGAGCAGTAAGAAGTTGCTGGACCAGTGCCAGAAGATGGACCGGGTGTGGTCGCATGTGTTCAGCGGGGTGCTGATGCTGAACGATGCGGATACGTGGTATCGGAAGTTGCGCGATACGATCGATCAGCTGCAGAGTGGGGCGATTTGGATGTCCGAGAATAAGGTGAGTAGGGGGAAGGTTATTGGGTGCTTAGCTGTTGTGGTGGTATTCTGGATGGTAAGATAGATGATACCAAGATTCACCTTGCCAATCAGAATACCACCTCTCAATATTGGACGAACTCAACTCAACTCAATGATCTATCAATCCCCCAAATTACCCCGACCGCGCAATGTCGATTCGTCCTCTCTGGCCTTCGCCCACCCCCAATAGCAACGAGATTTCTCCTCCGACATCTTCCTCCCCTTCATCATGCCCAACTGTGCCTGTTGTCCGGCGCTGACTAACGGCGCCGGCAACCAACCTTCTCCTCGCTTCTACCACCATCAAAAATCCCATTCGTTTCCGCTCAACGCGCATTACAATCAACCGCCACATCCACAAAACAACACCGTTCAGCTGCAGCATCCAATGGCGCCACAGCCGCACAGCACTTCCGTTCACCAATTCCCCGTCGTGCCCATTCGGCCGCACTCGCAGCACATTGGGCCAGCAGTGACTGCTGCTGGCGTCGGCCATCATCTGATGCCGCTGCGCCGGCTGAGTAGTCGCGTTCAGGTGATGCCAATGTCATCGGCGGGCTTCGCTGGTGTTGACTCTGCTCCGACATTGCCGTTGAACACGTTCGGTACGTACGGCTCGCCGATTTGGTCGCCGACGCCAACGCCAATGCTGAACGGTGACATTGGCATTGCTGCCACGAACGGTCATGGTCACATCGCGATCGCCGACGAAGATGACGACGATAGCGATGAGGATGACGACAATGTGGACGATCGATGCGACATTGCGCCCGATCTGCCGCTGTCGCGTCCGCCGTCTCGAGTGCCCAGTGCACAGCAGGTGGTGGTTGCTCCGTCATCGTCGTTCTACGACGGCGGCGGTGCGGCCATCAGTCGATCGGTTGATCGCGAGCTGTCCGCCCTCTCGAACATGACCATCACGTCGACGACCACCGAATGTTAGATATGCTTGCGCCTTGGGAGTTTTCGACGCGCCAAGAGAAAAGGCTAGATTTAACATTTCAGGTTTTGGTGCAGAAGACGCAGAGATGATTATTATTTGGGAATTTAAGGAGCCCACACACCAACTGTAAAGTCTCATTTGAATGTGGAATATTAGATTCCATGCTACATCTTGAAATTAAAAAAAATATTTTGTTGTGAGTGCTTGTAACTGATAGAAGACCCAACGATTTGCTATTATACGCTTTCGCATAGTGAGTTCGGTTTGTCAATGTTCACCTCACATGTGAGAAGGATGATAGCAAAACGTTGTAACTTTATTAGCTACAAGCAAGCACATTACCGAAAATTTGAAAATATGGAGTACATTCATCGTATTCCGCCGTGTTGGTGGGCTATTATATGGTCATGTTCGAATGGGATATGCTTGTTTTGCGAGTAGGAAGCCTCCTCATCGTGTCCTTTCGCTCGTTTCTCGCCCCGTGTTTCGTTTCGCCTAATTGTGAATTGTACGACGCCCCGATTGGAATTGTTTTGTCATGTCTTTTGTTTTGTTTTTCCTCCCCCAATTTATGTTTGTGTTGACCTGCGCTCTGTGTGTGTTGTGCCCGCTTGATATCCGAAACCCCGACATTACAACATCTCGCCCGCCGAATCATCATCAACTGCATTTATTGCGTGCGTTTGTGCTCGTGTTTGTGCTCGTGTTTCGCGATTCAACATCACCGCCACAAAACACCACCACCACATCACCTCGCTGCCTACCATCATCGATCATCACCAGCCCGTGGAATCCCTCTCCGATGACTTCCTCTTCCCGATGAACACGACGTCGCGCCTCTCGTACGCCTCGTCGCCCGAGTCCGATCTGGAGATGAGCCCCGGTCCGTCGACGTCGCTGTCGCTGGGCAATCTGCCGCAGCTGGTGAAATCGAGTTCGGATCCGTCGATTGCGACGAATCAGGATCTGCTCGATCGCGACAGGGAGCTGGGCAAGATGGACGGAGCGGAGGCGATGCCGCCGCCGTACACGACGGTATGTACTTATTTTGTATCTGTTTATGTTTTCTTCTTTTCTTAAATTAAAGAAATGTCTAATAGTAAAAGCTTACGAAATGGATCTTGGTTCTTGTATCTTGTAGTAATGTCATTGGGTCCGTTACGCTAATATTTGTAACAAGATTGTAAGTTATAATGTTATACCGACTACCGATCGAAAGAGACACAGCTGAAGCTATCAAGCTATGTACGGGGTGAGAGCTTGAACGCTTTATATAAACTTAACAAGGTCCTTCAAATGTACCATGATATTTCTTTTAAAATCCAGGAGTGCAAAAATGTTTATCACCCCGTGACATACTTCGTAAGATCTTTAATGACCTGGTTGGACTTTTAATACCTTGTATAATTTTTCAAGACCTCGTAAGACCCTTTAAGACCTTGTAACGAACAATTTAGCTTGTTAACACCTCGTTTCTAGCTTCACTGGACGGATAATTACTGTAGTGTTCGCTTTCAGTGCTTGGCATGCAAATCCTACCCAACCGTACTAATTTGTATTGCATTGATACTATCGATTCCACACAGAACGGTCGACCACCGCCAGTAACCACCACTGCTTCCGGTATCATCACCGAGAGCAAGTACGGCTTCACCGGCGACGGTGGCGGCGGCGACCACACCAAGGCCGTTGGTGCCGTATCCGCCCTCGGTGACACACCGACCAAACACCAACCGCACCAGCTGCAGCATCCGCAACACCAGGGCTTCTACGGCAAGGTGCCCGAACTGCCGCCGCGCATCGATCGCGCCAGCAAACCGCCCGGCGGCTATCCGACCAGCCCGGCTCCGGCCGCCAACAGCGCCGGTGGTCGTCCGGTGCCCATGTCTCCGGATCCGAGCACCGGCACCTACCGGCGCACCACCGCCCAGGACCGGCTGTTCGGATCGCGCAACGCAATGATTGGTGACCTCGCTGGTGACCTGGATGGCGATGCCGCCGCAGCGGCCGCCGCCCTCAACTCGCTGGATCGCAGCGCTGCCGCCCTCATGTCACCGGGCAAGCGCAGCCTGGGCGGCCCGAATGGAGTGAATGGCGCCCCAGGACTTCCGCCGCCCGCTCAGAACGGCAACAGCGCCAACTACGGTCAGCCACCACCCGCCAACGGCTCCTACGACAGCGTCTCCAGCTACGATTCGTGCAACACGACGCAAATTTCGGCCGCCATGCAGCAGCAACAGCAGCAGCAGCGCTTGGGTCCCAACGTTCCGGACGATCTGAAATCGGTGCCGGCTGCGAGTTTGACGACGCGCCTGAACGATCTGATGCTGAGTGGAGCGGCTGGCGTGAATGGCAGCGGGTTGCCCGATGCCGGGCAGATGCAGCAACAGCAGCACCAGCATCTCAGCAAGCGACCGTCGATGCACGAGCACTCGCGCAGCATGTCGAACAACGGTCAGCAGCAGAATCCCGCTCTGCCGCCCATGAATGCGGGCATGCAGCAGCAGATGCAGCGTCCGCAGCATCTGGGACTGGATATGGTGGCGAAGAAGCCGCATCCGGGTGGCGTTGGGCCGATGATGGGAGCTGGAACCGGAGCAGCCGGAACTGGACCCGGAGGGGTGGAAACGAAAACGGATTACGGCAAGTACAGTCGGAATAATTCGGCGACGCAGGCGGATTATGCGATGCGAGCACCCGGATCGCCGCAGATGGCAGGAGCGCCGGGAGCAAATGGTGCTGGTCAGCAGCAACAGGGAGCCGGGATGCCGTTCAAGCCGGTGCCGCCGCCGAAGCCGAAGAACTATCATCCGCCGGTGCAGAGGGGCGGAGGAGGCGGAAGTGGAGGCGGGGGTGGCGGACAGATGGGCGGCAATGGATACTGGGAGAATGGAGCTCAGATGGTGAGTTTTACCTTTCATGTTTATTACTTCGATGGACCACCAAATCTACTTTTTTCTATCTACCAAATCTACTCATGATAGCGGAAATCATTCTGAAATATGGATTATTGGATCGTTTTTTGCCATCGATATTGATGGACGTTTTGGCGTCATCCTTGATTCGTTTAAGTTTCTCCAAATATGAAGTTCAAATATCACATTTCCAAGGATGTACTAAACGAACTCAGCAACGATCAACAAATCCATTTGCTCCATCCAAACGTGCCCGATTAGAATAATCCTCGTGTTTGAAACTGAGAAGATGTGTACACAAAACACAAAATTCTGAATTCTAAATGCAAATTTCACATTCACAGGAGCCCTCTTCGCCGCGATCGCCCAACGGATTCTACTATCCGCCCGCACCGTCGCACTACCATCACAGTCAGAACGCCGTCGGCGGCGGACACATGCCGCCACCACCGCCACAGCATCACCATCAGCATCCACAGCATCCGCAGCACCAGCAGCAGCATCAAGCCAAATACGGCCAGTTTGGTGGAGCTCCGCATCAGCAGCAACAGCCGATGCATTATAATGGGAATCCACAGCATCAGCAGCAGCAGTTCCAACAGCAACAGCATCAACAGCAAGCGCCATCGTATGGATATCACGGCTCTGGTGCTCAGGTTGACTATCAGGCACACCATCGACAACCGGGAATGGGTGAGTGAAATGAAATTCTCCGCTAATTCGGAAGTAATTTAATTTGAATAACGGGTAATTTTTGCATAGTCAAAGAAGGGGGAGGGTGAAATGTGCGATACTCATCCCGATGAAATGTCTCTGGGATATCTGAATAGATGCTCTATTCGTTTTTCCTGTCCATTTTAGATGAGCCAGAGATGATGAGTTCGGATATCTAAATCTCGAAATAGACATCCGCTTAGTAGTAAATACTCCATTTAGGCGGTCTTGAGGACATCCTCAAGATATTTTATGCACAATCCCAGGGACATCTTTGTATATTATGAATGTCCTCAAGATGTTGTGAGGATCGCGTTTGCCGGATGAGCTACAATTTGTCGATAGAAAATTCAAAGAGCTTCAACGTACGTTTATTTTTTAATCAATTTTTAAATCGAATAATGCAATTAAAACATACTCTCTCCCCCAATCACAGGCAAATCCGTGCCGCCACTGCCGCCAGGCAACCATCCGGGCGAGCGCAACGCCCTCGATCTGGCCGGCAGCCGAGAGCAACGGGGCAGCGCCTTCGAACTGTATCGCAAACCGCAAATCGGCCAGGCCGGACACCACCACAATATGAGGTAAGTGATGCGGTGACCGCAATCGAATCGAGTCTGGCTTTTTGGCTTTTGGGTGCGCAGCTCTGTGCGTTGGTGGGTCTATGAGTGTGTGTGTGCGTGGTTCGAAATGGAGTAACTATTGTCACATGTGTGCAAGCGCGAACGTGTGTGGTTTGGAGGTGGAATTGGATTGCCTCCCTTTGCCTTCCCGTCTGAGAAGGAAGCAAGAGAGCATATTCAGATATTTCAGTTGTCATTGCTATTGCGCATATTATCATGTTCATGTTTGTTTCGCGTGCGTGCACTTCATTACTCTCATCATGTTTGGCCATATAATCACACATTTAACACACACATTACGTACACACACAGAATCATTGGAAAATCAAAATTACGATAATCGAGCTGCCACAGAAATCCGAATCTGCATCCCCTCTCACACACACGTAAAAACGTTGCGCCATGAACACGGAGACAATTTTTACAACATTCTCTCGAGCTAATGATGATGGTGATGGGCTCAACATTTCTATAATGTTGGTAATTTTTCCTAGAGGAATCTTCTCTTCCGTTTGTGAACTAACCGAATCGTTGACATATAATTACTAAGTGGTGTGTGTAAATGTGTGAACAATGAGGTGGTACAATGATGATGAGAGTTTTATGTTGTGTATGTCTGCTGAAATGATCTACGAACTATACACATTTTTCTAAACTGCTGCGCTGCTGAATATATATTCTTCCTCCACGGCCTGACACACGAAAAAACGCCGCATACTCGTGACGCGCTGCTGCATTTTGAATCGTACCACTTAACACGCACCACCACCATCATCACGATGCACGAACTCCTCCCATTTAGCACACACAAGAGTTGAGCGCACGTGTGCCCCGTTTTCACTGCACAACATAAAATCATAAAATCAAATCACAGCGACATGGAGTCACAATCGTCGTCGAACAGCGGTGCACAACAGTTCCGATACGCAGCCGGTGGCGGCCAGCCAGAGGACGAAGCCGCCTACTATCAGTACCACAATCAACCGCATCCCCAGCAGCAGCAGCCCTATCATCCCGACCAGCACCCGCACCCGGATCCGCACTACATGCCCCAACGGCCAGCCCAGCGACATCCCCAGCAATACCGGCAACATCACCACCAAGACCAGGACCACGGCGGCGCTCCGCCACCCCTTCCGCCGCCACTCAAGCCGAAGAAAAAACTCTCGATGCTCCGATCGCCCTTCAGCGCACTGAAGAAGGCCTTCAGCAAGTCCACGAAACCGTTGCGCCGCCAAAGCAGCATGATCGATGGCCAGAGTGCCGATCGGGCACGGCTGCAGCAGCAGCACCAGATGCATCAGCAACAAATGAACGCTGGTCGATCCGGTGGCGGCCTGCGGCGTCAGCACTCCATGCTCGAGCCGTCGCGACCCAATCACTTTGCCGTGACGCCCGACATGTCGGGTCATCGGAGAGGAGCACGCAACTATTACAGCGAGGATCGCGAAGCTGGAGAATCGATGTATCAATCGAGGCATGAGGCTTTCCAGCCCTCGGCGGACGTCTACGCGAACGCGCACTCGGAGGCGATCTACGGCAATTGTGGACGCGACGGGTACTACGATCAGCGACAGCAGCACCAGCAGCAGCTGCCTCATCCGGAGGACAACGATATCTACGCGAATCGCAATGCTGTTGCGTTCCAGCGAAGCGTCGAATCGCAGCCACCACCCGAGGTCGGAACCGGTGGACGTCGGATTGTTCGCCGCCACAGCATGGCCGACCGTGGACGCTCGGAGCCACCGATGATGCGCCAAGCTCCGGCTCCGGCTGCTGCTGGTCCCTCTGGTCGCTACGATGTGCCGCCATCGCGAGCGCCGAACTCCGCTTCGCGCTACGATATTCCGCCGAAGCCGGCGCGAGTGACCGAAGCCGGAGCCACTGGCGGCGGTGACGACATCTACCAGACGCGCTCCGGCGCCTACATGATGGACACCGTCGTCGCGGCTCGCCGCCAACAGCAGCTCGAGCAGGAGCAGATCTATCAGTCGCGTCGCGAGATGCATCGCGATCATCTGTACCAGAGCCGGGCGGAGATGCAGCAGCGCATTCAGCAGGGCGCCGAGCAGCAGCAGCAAAGGAATCCGACGCCACCTTCCTCGTCGGCCGCCTCAACGCCAATGGACGCCACAGCTCCTGGCCACAGCGACTCGCCCATCTACGGCACGCGCAGCGAAGCCCTGTCCTCTGCATCGGCATCGACTGGTAGCCAGTCACCGGCTCCGGCAGCAGGAAGCCCGGGAGGTGCCGTCGTCTATCAGTCGCGTCGCGAGCTCAAGGAGCGTGGCTTCAAGACGCGCACGCAGCTGCGCGATCACATCTACCAGTCGCGCCGCGAGGCCATGGAATCGATGGCCGAACCGGTGTACGTGTCGCGAAGGGAGATTGGTGGTGGCGGCGGTCGGCCGGAGCCCATTTACGAGGCGCGCGAGTCGCAGTGTTTGGATGGGGTCAAAGTGGAGGGATTGCCGGCGTCGGATGCGGTGCAATCGGACGGCGATGCCGGCGAGGGAGAGCATGAGAACGATTTGAGTCTGAAGGCGGTCATCGATCATCTGGACAATGGGTTCATTGAGTCGTCGGCGGCAATGGCGGCCGATCAGCAGCACGGGCAAGATGAGACGATGGACGAGACGATGGATGAGACCAGAGACGATGATGATGACGAAGATGACGAAGATGAAGATGCTGCTGAGGAGGACGAGGACACGCTCACCAATCAGAACGTCAACAACCAATCCGACCTGCAGAAAACCGTCGTCGCACCGCAGCCACAGCAACATCCTCAAGCTCCAATGACCCCTCGATCGATGCGCGATCCCTTCCACATATCCAACATGATCAAGCGCACGGCACCGGCTCCGCAGCCCGGATCGCCGCTCGCCGCCCGACCTCCAACGCAACAACAGTCACAACCCCAACATCAGATTGTCGACAGCTACATTGTGCCCGGCATCCCCGAAGCAATGCAGCTGGCACATGCTCAGCAGCACCAACAGCAACTTCATCCGCACGCCAGCCGCACCTCCATCGAGACGCAATTCACTTGCGCTGGCGGCGGTGCGGCGGGCGCCTCGATGATCAGCCTGCCGACGGGGCCGCCGAATGCGCAGAGCACTCCGTACGCCAGCCAAATGGCACTGCCCACCAATGGTGCGGCGATGAATCCGCCGCTGCGCGAGCAAACGACGATGCGAGGAACGTTCGATGCGAACGGTGGCACGCTGTGCGATGCCGTGTGGAACGTGAGCATCAGCATACCGCCGGGGGCGATTGCGGCGGGGGTGCAGCAGGAGATCTACTTTACGGTGACGGATCCGCGGATGAGTCAGGTGGTCGGCGGACCGCCGCTGGACATGGAAAACGGTTGGTAGAGCGATTGGAGTGGAGTGGAGAGTGGTGTGTTGTGTTTGATTTTTGGAACTAATGGAGCTCGAACACCGACCGTCGTTTTTTGTCACTTGTCTGAGGTCATTACTAAATGTTTGTCTGATAGATTTTGTCTGATAGAAACCACGACGTTTTTCTATCATCCTTTTTTACATAGTGCAGACATTCAGCCGTATTCTGATCCTGAAAGATCTTGTCTTTTTCTTCACAACTAACACAACAGACATTCGTGAGGATTTGCTTAATTTTCAGTTTGTAGGATCTTGTGCAATTGAATACGATTTTTTTTTGTTTCAACCGTCTCATCGTCTCCATATACCCCTTTATTTTTGCCCCACAAAACTTAAAGCCACAACGTTTTTTGTTAATTTTTGTGTATAAGAAGATGAATAATAAGACTTTTCTCAATCGATTTTTTTGTGTAGATCATAGAGTAATGTCCATTCAAATGAACTGTATTATTACAATTCTCTAATAGTTGTTACTACATGACTAGAAGTGCTCAGACGAATGCCTGTTAATTTGTGTAAGATCCTACAATCAACTGGAAATCGTCTTGTGCGATTTGTATGTAACCTAGACTGTTAGAACTGCGATATCTTGTAGAATAGTCTAGTGAAGAAACTTGACTAGACTGTTCTACATGGACAAGAACAAGTCTCTCATAAACGGCAGACCGAACTCACTATGAAAAATAGGATAGCAAAACGATGGGACTTCTATCAGCTACAAGCAAATGAGCAAATCTTGAATCAGAGAAACAGTGGAACACAGGACAAGTGACAAAAATGACGATTTGTGAAGATGGGCTATAACTGA